>LR778264.1:63198733-63268896 GCA_902810595.1 Coregonus sp. 'balchen'
TACAGAGGACCATGTTCTACAAACTACAGAGGACCATTGCTCTACGAAACACAGAGGCCATTGTCACTAACTGAACTACAGAGGACCATGCTATACTAACTGAACTACAGAGACCATGCTCTACTAATACAGAGGACCATGCTCTACTCACTGAACTACAGAGGACTGTTCTACCAATCTGAACTACAGAGGACCATGTTCTACTTTAACTACAGAGGACCATGTTCTACTAACTGAACTACAGAGGGACCATGCTTTACTAAACTCTGAACTACAGCGGACCATGTTTATAACTGAAACTACAGAGGACCATCTGCACCTAACTGAACTACAGCGGGACCATGTTCTACCAAAGAACTACAGAGACCATGTTCTGACAAAACTGAACTACAGAGGACCATGTTCTACCAACTGAACTACAGAGGACCATGCCTTACTAACTCAAAAGGACATGTTTCTACCAAACTGAACTACAGAGGACCATGCCTACCAAAGTGAACTAAGAGGACCATGTTCTACCAAACTGAACTACAGAGGACCATGTTCTACTAAACTAAGAGGAACCATGCTCTAACAATGAATAACAGAGGACCATGCTATACTAACTGAACTACAGAGGACATCATGCTTACCAAATGAAACTACAGCAGAGACCATGTTCACCAAATGAACTAAGAGGACAATGGTTCTACCAACGAAACTAAAGAGGACCATGTTCTACCAAATGAACTACAGAGGACCATGCCTTCTAAACAGGGGGACCATGTTCTACAACTGAACTACAGAGGACCATGCTCTACCAACTGAACTACAGAGGACCATGTTCTACCAACTGAACTACAGAGGACCATGTTCTACTAACTACAGAGGACCATGCTCTACCAACTGAACTACAGAGGACCATGCTCTACTAACTGAACTACAGAGGACCATGTTCTACCAACTGAACTACAGAGGACCATGCTCTACTAACTACAGAGGACCATGTTCTACCAACTGAACTACAGAGGACCATGCTCTACTAACTGAACTACAGAGGACCATGCTCTACTAACTACAGAGGACCATGTTCTACCAACTGAACTACAGAGGACCATGTTCTACTAACTGAACTACAGAGGACCACAGAGCACACAGAGAGAGTGGGAAATTTGCATTAATCAGCTTTTTACCCTTTTGAATTTCACACTACATTAAAATGAGTAATGTTGGGGTGTGACAGGTTCAACCATGCCTGCTGACGACTTCTCCATCAGTCATTCACTGGTAACAAAGGCTTCAACATGATGTGTTTAATGTCTGACACCCTGCAATAAGAGATTGATTATTAGTCAGTCAGACATGACACCTTTCATAACATTTACAATAACTCACTTTCTTTCATTGAGTGCTTCAGTATATAAAATCTCTCTGTGAATTGATGGTATTTTTCCATTTTAATTTATACACAGATCATAGCCATTTTAGAGACTTACAAATTAAGAGCATAGCTTGAAAATCCTTCAAACATTCAGCCTCCACATGTAGAACACAGTACAAACTGTTGTCCAGAGAACTTAGTCAACAAAAATCCCCAGTCAAATTAGACAGTCAAAGTAAAGATTCAATAACATGTTCAAAGTCAAATTAGACAGTCAAAGTAAAGATTCAATAACATGTTCAAAGTCAATTTAGACAGTCAAAGTAAAGATTCAATAACATGTTCAAAGTCAAGTTAGACAGTAAAAGTAAAGATTCAATAACATGTTCAAAGTCAAGTTAGACAGTAAAAGTAAAGATTCAATAACATGTTCAAAGTCAAATTAGACAGTCAAAGTAAAGATTCAATAACATTTCTCTGTTTTATTACACTGTGAAACAACTTTTCTGAGACAAGCATTCTGTGAAGCTCTAAAGAAAAGGGAAAGGTTTCTCAGTGTATGAGACTGTGTGAGTTGAGAAAGAGATTCTTCTTGGCCACACATTGTGAAACCCGTCCCAGAAAGCTGTCCGCCCACCTAGAACTCTCAGCAGTGGAACTCACTAGGGGCTAAATTCAATCCTTAGCGAGGAAGCTCCGCGCTGTAGCATGATTGATATTTAAAGGCAATGTTACCGCGTTCGCGGAGACTGCATTCAGGGTAAATGCTGAATATGTTGTATTTGAATAAATGTTCAATTGTTTTAGGAATTTATACTGTTGATGTCATTCATTTCCACTGACTGGTGAAATGGACAAATCAATCACTTTTTCCAAATTGAAATGAATGTTGAATATCAGTCATACGAATTGTACAGTGCTGAGCTGTGTCTGAGCTGTGGCCTTGGTTGATATCAGAACATCAATGTTCCAAAACACCTTGTCCTTCATTCTAACTCTAGTCTGGAACCACATCACTGTTCCAAAACACCAGAGAATATTGTCCTTCATTCTAACTCCAGTGTGGATGCTCCCCACAGCCCATTGGCTCAGAATAACACTCTGTATGTAGGAGGTATACCATTTGGGCTGGTTTCCTAGACACAGATTAACCCTAGTCCTGGACTAAACAGTTCAAAGGAGAATATCAACGGAGAATGCATTTTAATCCATGACTAGGCTTAATCTGTGTCTGGGAAAATGGCCCGGGTGTTTGGGCTTGGTTTCAACAATAGACATATTCACATAAATACATACAAACTAATATACAATACATATTCACATATTCCAACCCAGTCGGATTAGTAGTTACAACCAACCCCAACCCTAATACAAGTATTTCCAGTACATAAACTGTATTGTGACAGAGGAGAGGAGAATCTTGACCTTTGTCCCAGTAATCTTTGCTCTGTAGCCTGAGCAATGAGGGCATTCCTTCCTTTCTGTTGACTCCACTGGCATGTGACCATGATGCAGTCTTAGGTAATATTATGATGCATCAAAGGCTGATGGGTGGGTTAGGGTTAGGGTTAGGGTCAGGTTAGGGTTAGGGTCAGGTTAGGGTCAGGTTAGGGTTAGGGTCAGGTTAGGGTTAGGGTCAGGTCACTGGTACTGGTTAGGGTCAGGTTAGGGTTAGGGTCAGGTCACTGGTACTGGTTAGGGTCAGGTTAGGGTTAGGGTCAGGTCACTGGTACTGGTTAGGGTCAGGTTAGGGTTAGGGTCAGGTCACTGGTACTGGTTAGGGTCAGGTTAGGGTTAGGGTCAGGTTAGGGTTAGGGTTAGGGTCAGGTTAGGGTTAGGGTTAGGTCACTGGTACTGGTTAGGGTCAGGTTAGGGTTAGGGTCAGGTCACTGGTACTGGTTAGGGTCAGGTTAGGGTTAGGGTCACTGGTGCTGGTTAGGGTCAGGTTAGGGTTAGGGTCAGGTCACTGGTGCTGGTTAGGGTCAGGTTAGGGTTAGGTCACTGGTACTGGTTAGGGTCAGGTTAGGGTTAGGGTCAGGTCACTGGTGCTGATGCTGGTTTTGAAAGAAGGGATTCAGGGTCAGTGCCAACCTTTGCTCCGTCCATGGCTGAAATCTTTCCATGTGTCTGGACCACTGTATTTACTAATCATCATACAAACCTGCGCTACTCTAAACATCAACACTAATCAGTGTTGGAGAAGCTACTCTAAAAAGATAGATTAGATTTTAGCAGACGCTCTTATCCAGAGCAATTTACAGTTAGTGAGTGCATAAATTTTTTCATACTGGACCCCCGTGGAAAACGAACCCACAACCCTGGCGTTGCAAGCGCCATGCTCTACCAACTGAGCTACAGGGGACCCAAGCTTACCAAGCTACCAATTACTTCACACTGGAAGAAGTTAAACTACACTAAAGCTACCCTTAAATATAGTTTAGTTAACTAAAGTTACTTTAAAAAAGTAGTTGACTACATACAAACTACTTTGTGAAAAATTATCATATGTAAATCTGAAATGTCATGGACTACAAATTGCAAGACAGATCACTCTGGAGATGTTAACAGAATGTGTGGTTTAGCCTATTGCACACAAAAACTATTTTCAAGTGAGAATAAGGCTGAAAAACGTTGGAACATTAGGACCCACATCATAGTTTGAAGATGTTGACCTTAAGCAATTGTAAGCATACTAATTGAGTATGATCATGGTTGTAGATGGTACACTAGGTTCCTGACTCCAACAGGCATTGACATGACAAACATCTCCCCTTACTGGTTGGAAATCTTTATTACACTCAGTGTGGCTAGGAACTAAGTTTAATGTACCGGTGCGTTCCAAGGGAAGGAATTCGTGTAACACTCATTGAACAGCGTGTGTTCACATTGCCGCTTGTACTAGTAATGTACCGCATCCATACAAGAGGAGAAGGCAGATAGGTCCATACTTAACGCCATGACGGACGCGGTGTTCCAGGCGCCCAAACGGCGGGCCAGAGTGTATGAGGCGTATGACGCCCCGTTCCCGGTCCCTCTGGCTGCGGAGGAAGCGAGGCTGCAGCAGACCCTAATCTACAGAGCAGAGATGGTCAACCAGCATGTGATAGTCAGGGACCCTGAACACATACAGGCTCTCTACGGCAAGGTGTGTAGCAGACAGCAGGCTCTGTTGTTTAGCTAAATATTCAGATACATCCACTGGAGAGGAGGCTACTAGTATGATGAAGCTAGCTACTAGTATGATGAAGCTAGCTACTAGTATGATGAAGCTAGCTACTAGTATGATGAAGCTAGCTACTAGTATGATGAAGCTAGCTACTAGTATGATGAAGCTAGCTACTAGTCCCACACTACTTCTCTAACTAGCCGTAGTGAAAAGCGTTCACGCGAGATTTCGTTATTTTCCAAGATTATGGAGCTGCTCATTTTGACTTTGTCATGTTGTTATCAAGGGTTACTTTGGTAAAGGCATCTTATCAAGAAGCAGACCAGACCACAGTATCTCACACCAATGGGAAAGTGAGTATTCAACTGCTAATTCTCTCAAGGCCTATTATTGGATTGGTCAACAGTGTTGTAGAACTGGCCCATCTAAACGTGTCTTCTCTCCGTCTCTGTAGAGTTTGGTGAGAGAGTTCTGCCTGTCATCTCCCTGATCAAGTAAGTATCTGTTGATAGCAGGACTGGATGGTTACAGCAGTAGCTCTCATCTGAATGTTCTGAACTATACAGTCGTGGTCAAAGGTTTTGAGAATGACACAAGTATTGGTCTTCACAAAGTTTGCTGCTTCAGTGTTTTTAGATATTTTTGTCAGATGTTACTATGGTATACTGAAGTATAATTACAAGCATTCCATAAGTGTCAAAGGCTTTTATTGACAATTACATTACGTTTATGCAAAGAGTCAATATTTGCAGTGTTGAGCCTTCTTTTTCAAGACCTCTGCAATCTGCCCTGGCATGCTGTCAATTAACTTCTGGGCCACATCCTGACTGATGGCAGCCCATTCTTGCATAATCAATGCTTGGAGTTTGTCAGAATTTGTGGGGTTTTGTTTGTCCACCCGCCTCTTGAGGATAGACCACAAGTTCTCATTGGGATTAAGGTCTGGGGAGTTTCCTGGCCATGGACCCAAAATGTTGATGTTTTGTTCCCCGAGCCACTTAGTTATCATTTTTGCCTTATGGCAAGGTGCTCCATCATGCTGGAAAAGGCATTGTTCGTCCTCTGTAGCTCAGCTGGTAGAGCACGGCGCTTGTAACGCCAAGGTAGTGGGTTCGATCCCCGGGACCACCCATACACAAAAATGTATGCACGCATGACTGTAAGTCGCTTTGGATAAAAGCGTCTGCTAAATGGCATATTATTTTATTATTACCAAACTGTTCTTGGATGGTTGGGACAAGTTGCTCTCGGAGGATGTGTTGGTACATTTACATTTACATCATTTAGCAGACGCTCTTATCCAGAGCGACTTACAAATTGGTGCATTCAACTTAGGATAGCCAGTGGGACAACCACTTTTTTTTTTATGGGGGGGGGGGTAGAAGGATTACTTTATACTATTCCAGGTATTCCTCGGTTGCAACACTTACTACCGAGTTCCAAACTGCCTCTGGAAGCAACGTCAGCACAATAACTGTTCGTCAGGAGTTTCATGAAATGGGTTTCCTTGGCCGAGCAGCCGCACACAAGCCTAAGGTCACCATGCGCGATGCCAAGCGTCAGCTGGAGTGGTGTAAAGCTCGCCGCCATTGGACTCTGGAGCAGTGGAAACGTGTTCTCTGGAGTGATGAATCACGCTTCACTATCTGGCAGTCCAACGGATGAATCAGGGTTTGGCAGATGCCAGGAGAACGCTACCTGCCCTAATGCATAGTGCCAACTGTAAAGTTTGGTGGAGGAGGAATAATGGTCTGGGGCTGTTTTTCATGATTCAGGCTAGGCCCCTTAGTTCCAGTGAAGGGAAATCTTAACACTACAGCATACAATTACATTCTATTCTGTGCTTCCAACTTTGGGGCAACAGTTTGGGGAAGGCCCTTTCCTGTTTCAGCATGACAATGCCCCCGTGCACAAAGCGAGGTCCATACAGAAATGGTTTGTCGAGATTGGTGTGGAAGAACTTGACTGGCCTGCACAGAGCCCTGACCTCAACCCCATCGAACAGCTTTGGAACGAATTGGAACGCAGACTGCGAGCCAGGCCTAATCGCCCAACATCAGTGCCCAGTGCTCTTGTGGCTGAATGGAAGCAAGTCCCCTCAGCAATGTTCCAACATCTAGTGGAAAGCCTTCCCAGAAGAGTGGGGGCTGTTATAGCAGCAAAGGGGGGACCAATTCCATATTAATGTCCATGATTTTGGATTGAGATGTTCAACAAGCAGGTGTCCACATATTTTTGGTAATGTAGTGTATTGGTGTCTACCAGTTGCACAGCATGAGTCTACCTCTCTCCTCTCTCCCAGGTACCAGAAGCATTTGAGCTGGGCACGGGACGTACTCCTAGCTCAGGGATTGGAGGAGGATGTTGTCAATCAGATGCTGCAGAGACTTTGTCAGCCAATGGAGCCAGAGCTCAGAGAGGAAAATGGACATGATGACAGAAGAGAGGAAACCGGGTCAGGGGCAGGTAAACTCCAGGACATGGCCTCAGAGCAGGCAGGGACAGGGGAACAGCAGGTCCAGGCCTTAGCCTCCTGCAGCCCAGACGATCAGGGGGAGCAGGACAGTGAGTGTCCCCAGGCTAAGAGGCCTAGGAGGCAGGGAGACAGTCGGTTCGACCCCCTGGCTGAGCTGTACCCCCAGGAGCCCCAGCAGATAGACCAGGCGGCCCTGGATACGGTCCGGTGCTCCAAGCATGATGACTGGCTGGTTGACTGTGGCTGTCGCCTGGAGGACAGCGTGCTGGAGACCCTTACCCTGCAGGGAGACAGACAGGCAGAGGCAGACCGTGGGTATGAGTATGTACTGGTGATGGAGGAGGAGGAAGAGGAAGAGGAGAACAGTGTTGTCAAGGTAAAGTGTAATTATCAGGACAAATAATTTAACACATTTTCTCACAAGTTCTTCCTGACCAGGTGACCCAACCAGGAAAACCTCTGGGCCCTAGTTGTAGTCAGGAGTTTGTCCTGGTCTGACTCGTTATTCAGTGTGATGGTCTGTATAAACTGTGTAGCCTAGGCATACTGTGTCAGACCTTGTTAACAGTGTTATTATTGACAAGATAAGATGATAATAATGTAACTGATGTGTTTTGGGATTTCTCCCCAATTTTGTGATATCCAATTGGTAGTTACGATCTTGTCTCATTGCTGCAACTCCCCAATGGGCTCAGGAGAGGCGAAGGTCGAGTCATGCGTCCTCCGAAACATGACCCGCCAAGCCGCACTGCTCCTTAACACCTGCTCGCTTAACCTGGAAGCCAGCCGCACCAATGTGTCGGAAGAAAACACTTTTCAACTGACGACTGAAGTCTGTTTGCAGGCGCCCGGCCTGCCACAAGGAGTCGCTAGAGCGCGATGGGCCAAGGAAAGCTCCCCGGCCAAACCCTCCCCTATCCCGGACGACGCTGGACCAATTCTGCACCGCCCTATGGGACTCCCGGATCGAACCCCAGGCTGTAGTGAACACTGCGATGTGTTGGAGGATCTGTGATCTTACATAGACCGCTGCGCCACTCGGGAGGCTCTGGGATCATGTTTCTAACGGATGTGTTCTGGGATCATGTTTCTAACGGATGTGTTCTGGGATCATGTTTCTAACGGATGTGTTCTGGGATCATGTTTCTAACGGATGTGTTCTGGGATCATGTTTCTAACGGATGTGTTCTGGGATCATGTTTCTAACGGATGTGTTCTGGGATCATGTTTCTAACTGATGTGTTCTGGGATCATGTTTCTAACGGATGTGTTCTGGGATCATGTTTCTAACGGATGTGTTGTGGTTCTGTGTGTTGTGTCTGGACATGTTTGCTGGATGGTCTGGGAAGTTCTGAGGATTGTGTGTGCAGGTCTGTGCTGAAGGAGGAGGAGATCTGTGTAGAGAAACGTGTGGTCAGTCTAGACTGGTCCTCCTGACTCGGGGAGTATGAACAGTCTGTTCTGAACTGCGTGTCTGGTCTTGTTTTCTGAAGGTGCTGTGTGAGGTCTGCTGCTCGAGGTCTGGGATATGTGTTGTCGACAGTCTGGAGTGTTCTGATGTGAGGTCTGGGTCATGCTTTGAGTTGGGTCTGCTGTGTGTAGGTACTGGTCTGCTGTGTGAGGTCTGGAGTCATGAGTGTGAGGTCTGGGTCTGCTGTGTGGTAGGGTCTGGGTTGGGTCTGTGTGTAGTCTGGGTCTGCTGTGTGAGGTCTGGGTGATCATGTGAGGTCTGGGTCTGCTGTGAGGTCTGGTCTGCTGTGTGAGGTCTGGGTTGCTGTGTGAGGTCTGGGTCTGCTGTGTGAGGTCGGGTCTGCTGTGTGAGGTCTGGGTCTGCTGTGTGAGTCTGGGTCTGCTGTGTGAGGTCTGGGGTCTGCTGTGTGAGAGTCTGGGTCTGCTGTGTGAGGTCTGGGTCTGCGTGTGAGTCGGTCTGCGGTAGTCTGCTGTGTGAGGTCTGGGTCTGCTGTGTGAGTCTGGGTCTGCTGTGTGAGGGGGAGTCTGGGTCTGCTGTGTGAGGTCTGGGTGATCTGGCTGTGTGTGAGGTCTGGGTCTGCTGTGTGAGGTCTGGGTCTGTGCTGGGTCTGTGTGAGGTCTGGGTCTGCTGTGTGAGGTCTGGGTCTGCTGTGGTGAGGTCTGGGTCTGCTGTGTGAGGTCTGGGGTACTGCTGTGTGAGGTCTGGGTCTGCTGTGTGAGGTCTGGGTCTGCTGTGTGAGGTCTGGGTCTGCTGTGTGAGTCTGGTCTGCTGTGTGAGGTCTGGGTCTGCTGTGTGAGTCTGGGTCTGCTGTGTGAGGTCTGGGTCTGCTGTGTGAGGTCTGGTGTTCTGCTGTGTGAGGTCTGGGTCTGCTGTGTGAGTCTGGGTCTGCTGTGTGAGGTCTGGGTCTGCTGTGTGAGGTCTGGTCTGCTGTGTGAGGTCTGGGTCTGCTGTGTGAGCGTCTGGGTCTGCTGTGTGAGGTCTGGGTCTGCTGTGTGAGGTCTGGGTCTGCTGTGTGAGGTCTGGGTCTGCTGTGTGAGGTCTGGGTCTGCTGTGTGAGGTCTGGGTCTGCTGTGTGAGGTGGTCTGCTGTGTGAGTCTGGGTCTGCTGTGTGAGGTCTGGGTCTGCTGTGTGAGTCGGGTCTGCGTGTGATCGGCTGCTGTGTGAGGTCTGGGTCTGCTGTGTGAGTCTGCGTGTGTGAGGGTCTGCTGTGTGGCTTGGGTATGCGTTGGCGTTGTTGAGGTCTGGGTCTGCTGTGTGAGGTCTGGGTCTGCTGTGTGAGGTCTGGGTCTGCTGTGTGAGCTCTGTGGTGGGTCTGCTGTGTGAGTCTGCTGTGTGAGGTCTGGGTCTGCTGTGTGAGGTCTGGGTCTGCTGTGTGAGGTCTGGGTCTGCTGTGTGAGGTCTGGGTCTGCTGTGTGAGTCTGCTGTGTGAGGTCTGGGTCTGCTGTGTGAGCTCTGGGTCTGCTGTGTGAGGTCTGGGTCTGCTGTGTGAGGTCTGGGTCTGGCTGTGTGAGGTCTGGGTCTGCTGTGTGAGTCTGGGTCTGCTGTGTGAGGTCTGGGTCTGCTGTGTGAGTCTGGGTCTGCTGTGTGAGGTCTGGGTCTGCTGGGTTGTTGTGAGTCTGGGTCTGCTGTGTGAGCTCTGGGTCTGCTGTGTGAGCTCTGGGTCTGCTGTGTGAGCTCTGGGTCTGTGTGGTGAGGTCTGGGTCTGCTGTGTGAGGTCTGGGTCTGCTGTGTGAGGTCTGGGTCTGCTGTGTGAGGTCTGGGTCTGCTGTGTGAGCTCTGGGTCTGCTGTGTGAGCTCTGGGTCTGCTGTGTGAGCTCTGGGTCTGCTGTGTGAGGTCTGGGTCTGCTGTGTGAGCTCTGCTGAGTTAGAGGGGTATTGGAGTTAATTGTGTGACCTCACAGAGCTGTTAGTGTTCTGAAGTGAGGCTGAGTGACTCAACTCACCTCCGTACCCACAACCCTCCCTGTCCTCTGTCCCCACAACCCTCCCTGTCCTCTGTCCCCACGACCAATCCTGTCCTCTGTCCCCACAACCCTCCCTGTCCTCTGTCCCTACGACCAATCCTGTCCTCTGTCCCCACGACCAATCCTGTCCTCTGTCCCCACAACCAACCCTGTCCTGGTGACACCTCCACTAGCACCACCAATACTGTGCACTAGAGTGCCATTATCTAGGGCAGTGTTCCGCAACATTTTCTGAGCAGACATCATTTTCTGAGTCAAAATGCAGGCCGAGATCTACTGCTCAGAAACTTTTTTTAAATGACTTTTAAAAAACGTAAGCCTCTGCAACATGAACCAATTAAAGAGTTCTGTAGCAGTGAGGTTTGTGCAGTAGGCTGTAGGTCCAGTACATTATCACTGGATATTGGCTACGCTTGAATTGACCTGCCAATGATGATCTTCTCAGACCATTTACAAATTATATTTCAAAACGTGAGGTATATTATGCATTCGGAAAGTATTCAGATCCCTTGATTATTTTCCCACATTTTGTTACATTACAGCCTTATTCTAAATTGATTAAATATTTTTTTCCCCTTATCAATCTACACACAATACCCCATAATGACAAAGCAAAAACAGATTTTTAGAAATGTTTGAAAAAACCCGGAAATATTACATTTACATAAGTATTCAGACCCTTTACTCAGTACTTTGTTGAAGCACCTTTGGCAGCAATTACAGACTTGAGTCTTCTTGGGTATGACGCTACAAGCTTGGCACACCTGTATTTGGGGAGTTTTTCCCATTCTTCTCTGCAGATCCTCTCAAGCTCTGTCAAGTTGGATGGGGAGCGTCGCTGCACAGCTATTTTCAGGTCTCTCCAGAGATGTTCGATCGGGTTCAAGTCCGGGCTCTGGCTGGGCCACTCAAGCACATTCAGAGACTTGTCGGAAGCCACTCCTGCGTTGTCTTTGCCTGTGTGCTTAGGGCCGTTGTCCTGTTGGAAGGAGAACCTTCACCCCAGTCTGAGGTCCTGAGCACTCTGGAGCAGGTTTTCATCAAGGATTTCTCTGTACTTTGCTCCGTTCATCTTTCCCTCGATCCTAACTAGTCTCCCAGTCCCTGCTGCTGAAAAACATCCCCACAGCATGATGCTGCCACCACCATGCTTCACAGTAGGGATGGTGCCAGGTTTCCTCCAGACGTGACGCTTGGCATTCAGGCCAAAGAGTTCAATCTTGGTTTCACCATTCCAGAGAATCTTGTTTCTCATGGTCTGAGAGTCCTTTAGCTGCCTTTTGGCAAACTCCAAGCATGCTGTCATGTGCCTTTTACTGAGGAGTGGCTTCCATCTGGCCACTCTACCATAAAGGCCTGATTGGTGGAGTGCTACAGAGATGGTTGTCCTTCTGGAAGGTTGTCCCATCTCCACAGAGGAACTCTGGAGCTCTGTCAGAGTGACCATCGGGTTCTTGGTCACCACCCTGACCAAGGCCCTTCTCCCGCGATTGCTCAGTTTGGCCGGGCAGCCAGCTCTAGGAAGAGTCTTGGTGATTCCAAACTTCTTCCATTTAAGAATGATGGAGGCCACTGTGTTCTTGGGTAGCTTCAGTGCTGCAGAAATGTCTTGGTACCCTT
The DNA here is from genome assembly GCA_902810595.1 of Coregonus sp. 'balchen'. Classification (NCBI taxonomy): domain Eukaryota; kingdom Metazoa; phylum Chordata; class Actinopteri; order Salmoniformes; family Salmonidae; genus Coregonus; species Coregonus sp. 'balchen'. The sequence continues at coordinate 63,210,791 of LR778264.1, forward strand.
CCCCAGATCTGTGCCTCGACACAATCCTGTCTCGGACAATTCCTTCGACCTCATGGCTTGGTTTTTGCTCTGACATGCACTGTCAACTGTGGGACCTTTATATAGACACGTGTGTGCCTTTCCAAATCATGTCCAATCAATTGAATTTACCACAGGTGGACTCCAATCAAGTTGTAGAAACATTTCAAGGATGATCAATGGAAACAGGATGCACCTGAGGTCATTTTCGAGTCTCATAGCAAAGGGTCTGAATACTTACACTACCAATCAAAAGTTTGGACACCTACTCATTCAAGGGTTTTTCTTAATTTTTACTATTTTTTACATTGCACACTCTTGGCATTCTCTCAACCAGCTTCATGAGGTAGTCTCCTGGAATGCATTTCAATTAACAAATGTGCCTTCTTAAAAGTTATGGAATTTATTTCCTTCTTAATGTGTTTGATCCAATCAGTTGTGTTGTGACAAGGTATACAGAAGATAGCCCTATTTGGTAAAAGACCAAGTCCATATTATGGCAAGAAAAGCTCAAATAAGCAAATTACTTCAGATGGCGCCGTTTTACGGCCCTCTAACCAATTGTGTGTTTTTCCGCGTTATTTGTAATTTATTCTGTACATAATGTTTCTGCCACCGTCTCTTATGACCAAAAAGAGCTTCTGGATATCAGGACAGCGATTACTCACCTCGTATTGGACGAAGATTTTTTCTTCAACGAGTCGGACTCGAAGGATATTCGACAGACACCCGACAAGGCCCAAATCCCCGTCATTCGCATGAGAAAGAGACAGAGATATCGTGGACGTAGGTCGGGGTGCCTTGTAAGGATCCGACGGCGAGCGAGTAAACTGCCTCTTCCATCAATCCTATTAGCCAATGTTTAATCATTTGAAAATAAATTGGACGACCTAAGATTACGGTTATCCTACCAACGGGACATTAAAAACTGTAATATCTTATGTTTCACTGAGTCGTGGCTGAACGACGACATGGATAACATACAGCTGGCGGGCTATACGCTACATCGGCAGGATAGAACGGCTGACTCCGGTAAGACAAGGGGTGGCGGTCTGTGTATATTTGTAAACAACAGCTGGTGCATAAAATCTAATACTAAGGAAGTCTCAAGGTTTTGCCCGCCTGAGGTAGAGTACCTCATTATAAGCTGTAGACCATACTATTTACCAAGAGAGTTTTCATCTATATTTTTCGTAGCTGTCTATTTACCACCACAAACCGATGCTGGCACTAAGATTGCACTCAATGAGCTGTATAAGGCCATAAGCAAGCAGGAAAATGTTCATCCAGAGGCAGCGCTCCTAGTGGCCGGGGACTTTAATGCAGGGAAACTTAAATCCGTTCTACCTAATTTCTACCAGCATGTTAAATGTGCACAATGCTGTGTACTACTCCCTTCACAGAACAGCGCAAACTGGCTCTAACCAGAATAGAAAGAGGAGTGGGAGGCCCCGGTGCACAACTGAGCAAGAGGATAAATATATTAGTGTCTAGGTTGAGAAACAGACGCCTCACAGGTCCTCAACTGGCAGCTTCATTAAATAGTACCCGCAAAACACCAGTCAACATCAACAGTGAAGAGACGATTTCGGGATGCTGACCTAGGCAGAGTTGCAAAGAAAAAGCCATATCTTAGACTGGCCAATAAAAAGAAAAGATTAAGATGGGAAAAAGAACACGGACACTGGACAGAGGAAGATTGGAAACAAGTGTTATGAACAGACAAATCGAAGTTTGAGGTGTTCGGATCACAAAGAAGAACATTTGTGAGACGCAGACCAAATGAAAAGATGCTGGAGGAGTGCTTGATGCCATCTGTCAAGCATGGTGGAGGCAATGTGATGGTCTGGGAGTGCTTTGGTGGTGGTAAAGTGGGAGATTTGTACAGGGTAAAAGGGATCTTGAAGAAGGAAGGCTATCACTCCATTTTGCAATGTCATGCCATACCCTGTGGACGGTGCATGATTGGAGCCAATTTCCATTGTTGGTTAAGGGCTTGTAAGTAAGCATTTCACTGTAAGGTCTACACCTGTTGTATTCGGCGCATGTGGCAAATACGATTTGATTTGATAAACGACAGTCCATTACTTTAAGACATGAAGGTCAGTCAATACAGAAAATGTCAAGAACTTTGAAAGTTTCTTCTAGTGCAGTCGCAAAAACCATCAAGCGCTATGATGAAACTGGCTCTCATGAGGACCGCCACAGGAATGGAAGACCCAGAGTTACCTCTGCTGCAGAGGATAAGTTCATTAGAGTTACCAGCCTCAGAAATTGCAGCCCAATATAAATGCATCAGAGTTAAAGTCACAGACACATCTCAACATCAACTGTTCAGAGGGGACTGTGTGAATCAGGCCAATGTAGAAAATAGTAAAAATAAAGAAAAACCCTTGAATGAGTAGGTGTCCAGACTTTTGACTGTTACTGTATGTAAATAAGGTATTTCTGTTTTTTTATTTTTTTATTCATTTGCAAACATTTCTAAAAACCTGTTTTTGCTTTGTCGTTATGGGGTATTGTGTGTAGATTGAGGGAAAACATTTATTTATTCAATTTTAGAATAAGGCTGTAAAGAAACAAAATGTGGAAAAAGGGAAGCGGTCTGAATACTTTCCGAATGCACTGTACGTTAGAGGCTCAGTGATCGAGGAAGACACTGGAGGCACCAAAGAGGCACCAATCTCATCATGACCTGCTGCTATCTTTAACTTACCAATGACCTCCATCACCTCCATCACATCAGGAGGTGGGGTCGACTATCAACTTCGCTGTGGGATCGTGGAAGCTGCAGGTGATCTAAGCTATTTGATAGGCCAGCGGTAGACCTATTATAGGTGCACTTGATTTGCTCTCTGGGCCCGCCGGTTAGGCGGAGTTTGTACCTTCAGACACATGAAATGGTTCAAAATGGGAACACTTCGACTACCCGGTGTGCAGGCCAGCTGAATCAAGTGCACTTACCGCAAACAGAGCAAATAAAAAAATAGGAGATACAAGGCTTTATCGTTGGTCTTTTTACAGAAATGTTTGGCGATCTACTAGGAAAGGCTTGGAGATCGACCGGTTGGTGACCACTGATCTAGGGATAGATCGACCGGTTGGTGACCACTGATCTAGGGATAGATCGACCGGTTGGTGACCACTGACCTAGGGATAGATCGACCGGTTGGTGACCACTGACCTAGGGATAGATCGACCGGTTGGTGACCACTGACCTAGGGATAGATCGACCGGTTGGTGACCACTGACCTAGGGATAGATCGACCGGTTGGTGACCACTGACCTAGGGATAGATCGACCGGTTGGTGACCACTGACCTAGGGATAGATCGACCGGTTGGTGACCACTGACCTAGGGATAGATCGACCGGTTGAGATCGACCGGTTGGTGACCACTGACCTAGGGATAGATCGACCGGTTGGTGACCACTGATCTAGGGATAGATCGACCGGTTGGTGACCACTGACCTAGGGATAGATCGACCGGTTGGTGACCACTGACCTAGGGATAGATCGACCGGTTGGTGACCACTGACCTAGGGATAGATCGACCGGTTGGTGACCACTGACCTAGGGATAGATAGATCGACCGGTTGGTGACCACTGACCTAGGGATAGATCGACCGGTTGGTGACCACTGACCTAGGGATAGATCGACCGGTTGGTGACCACTGATCTAGGGATAGATAGACCGGTTGGTGACCACTGATCTAGGGATAGATCGACCGGTTGGTGACCACTGACCTAGGGATAGATCGACCGGTTGGTGACCACTGATCTAGGGATAGATCGACCGGTTGGTGACCACTGACCTAGGGATAGATCGACCGGTTGGTGACCAGTGACCTAGGGATAGATCTTTAGATAGCACCCCAACATTAGGAGTAGGGTCCTCCCGCTGTATTTCTCTTTTTCTAATCTTTTGAACATTATTTTCTTCTTTCAGGCTTTCTTCTTGGTCTATGCATTAGGATGCCTTTCAGTTTACTACAATGAGGTAAGAAGCTACAGTCTTATAAACATATTATACGTCATATTAACTAAAGCCTTTGCTGTTATGGTGCATGTTTGTTTACTCTGTCGTAGCCGGCCGCGACCGGGAGACCCACGGGGCGGCGCACAATTGGCCCAGCGTCGTCCAGGGTAGGGGAGGGAATGGCCGGCAGGGATGTAGCTCAGTTGGTAGAGCATGGCGTTTGCAACGCCAGGGTTGTGGGTTCGATTCCCACGGGGGGCCAGTATGAAAAAAATAAAAAATAATGTATGCTCTCACTAACTGTAAGTCGCTCTGGGTGAGAGTGTCTGCTAAATGACTAAAATCTAAATGGTGCGAGTCTTGTTTGGTAAGAGTCTTGTTTGGTAAGAGTCTTGTTTGGTAAGAGTCTTGTTTGTTCTAACCCTAACCCTCTTCAGGAGCCGTTGTCTGTGCTCCAGCTGTGGGAGATGTTCCGGTCGGTCCAGCCCCACTTTGAGACTTCATACATGGCCTACCATTACTTCCGCAGCAGGGGGTGGGTGCCCAAGCCTGGGGTGAAGTACGGGACTGACCTCAGTGAGTTAATAATAAGTTAATTTATTGCAGACTGTTTTAGTGCCCTCGCCAATTCATTGATATATACAGTGGCTTGTGAATGTATTCACCCCCCTTGGCATTTTTGTTATTTTGTTGCCTTACAACCTGGAATTAAAATGGATTTTTTTTGGGGGGGGTTGTATAATTTCATTTACACAACATGCCTACCACTTTGAAGATGCAAAATATGTTTTATTGTGAAACAAACAAGAAATAAGACAAAAAAACAGAACTTGAGCGTGCATAACTATTCACCCCCCCCAAAGTCAATACTTTGTAGAGCCCACCTTTTGCAGCAATTACAGCTGCAAGTCTCTTGGGGTATGTCTATAAGCTTGGCACATCTAGCCACTGGGATTTTTTGCCCAGGTAATTGGTTGCACCAGATCTTATTTAGGGGCTTCATAGCACGCACCACTTTTCCGTTATTTATTTTTTTGAATTATTTGAAACAAGTTATTTTTTTCATTTCACTTCACCAATTTGGACTATTTTGTGTATGTCCATTACATGAAATCCAAATAAAAATCCATTTTAAATCCATCACAGGTTGTAATGCTACAAAATAGGAAAAACGCCAAGGGGGATGAATACTTTTGCAAGGCACTGTACCTGATTACTTCTTATCAGTGCTTGACTTGGACTGAAATAGGTTCCGGTACTCATTTTGGGTGCTGGTACTGTTAGGGTTAGGGTTAGGGTTAATAGGTTCCGGTACTCATCTTGGGTTCTGGTACTGTTCGTTTAGATGCAGGAGCTCCACAGTACTTTTGAGCGAATATTCTATAACAGGAACAGGAGTTGAAGCAGTAGAACATTTGAGTACTCAGCTCAGGTGAGCTCCTGCCCAAGTCAAGCACTGCTTCTTATCCTACAGCTGTGTCTGTCACTGGCAGGAAACTCTGAGGACCTAGAATATTTTATACAGTGTTTCCAGTTCGTTGCAGACAGGCCATGTGTAGCCAATGTGATTTATAGGATATTTATTTTCATCAGGATATTTTCTACCTGCAGGCTGCAATGATTTTATTTGTTGGCTTTATGGAGGCTATTTTTACATAGTTGGCAATAGAAGTTACTTTTTAAGTTTGTATCATTTTCATTTAGTTTTGGATAGAATTTTGATGAACCACATGACAATGATTTTGAGATAAAGTGCCTTCGGAAAGTATTCAGACCCCTTGACCTTTTCCACATTTTGTTACGTTACAGCCTTATTCTAAAATTGAGACCCATGGGGCGGCGCACAATTGGCCCAGCGTCGTCCAGGGTAGGGGAAGGAATGGCCGGCAGGGATGTAGCTCAGTTGGTAGAGCATGGCGTTTGCAACGCCAGGGTTGTGGGTTCGATTCCCACGGGGGGCCAGTATGAAATAAATAAAAAATAATGTATGCACTCACCAACTGTAAGTCGCTCTGGGTGAGAGTGTCTGCTAAATGTCTAAAATGTTATGGGAAGGAGGGTCAATAGAAAGAGAGTGAAAGTAAGAGACAGAGATTCAACTTATCGTTGTTACATTTGGAAACCACCACTCATTCGGATAAGAAATGCAATTACATTTACATTTACGTCATTTAGCAGACGCTCTTATCCAGAGCGACTTACAAATAGGTGCATTCACCTTATAGCCAGTGGGATAACCACTTTACAATGTTTTTTTTTTGGGGGGGGGGGGGGGGTAGAAGGATTACTTTATCCTATCCCAGGTATTCCTTAAAGAGGTGGGGTTTCAAATGTCTCCGGAAGGTGGTGAGTGACTCCGCTGTCCTGGCGTCGTGAGGGAGCTTGTTCCACCATTGGGGTGCCAGAGCAGCGAACAGTTTTGACTGGGCTGAGCGGGAACTATGCTTCCGCAGAGATAGGGGAGCCAGCAGGCCAGAGGTGGATGAACGCAGTGCCCTCGTTTGGGTGTAGGGACTGATCAGAGCCTGAAGGTACGGAGGTGCCGTTCCCCTCACAGCTCCGTAGGCAAGCACCATGGTCTTGTAGCAGATGCGAGCTTCAACTGGAAGCCAGTGGAGTGTGCGGAGGAGCGGGGTGACGTGAGAGAACTTGGGAAGGTTGAACACCAGACGGGCTGCGGCATTCTGGATGAGTTGTAGGGGTTTAATGGCACAGGCAGGGAGCCCAGCCAACAGCGAGTTGCAGTAATCCAGACGGGAGATGACAAGTGCCTGGATTAGGACCTGTGTACCTTCCTGTGTAAGGCAGGGTCGTACTCTCCGAATGTTGTAGAGCATGAACCTACAGGATCGGGTCACCGCCTTGATGTTAGCGGAGAACGACAGGGTGTTGTCCAGAGTCACGCCAAGGCTCTTCGCACTCTGGGAGGAGGACACAACGGAGTTGTCAACCGTGATGGCGAGATCATGGAACGGGCAGTCCTTCCCCGGGAGGAAGAGCAGCTCCGTCTTGCCGAGGTTCAGCTTGAGGTGGTGATCCGTCATCCATACTGATATGTCTGCCAGACATGCAGAGATGCGATTCGCCACCTGGTTATCAGAAGGGGGAAAGGAGAAGATTAGTTGTGTGTCGTCAGCGTAGCAATGATAGGAGAGGCCATGTGAGGATATGACAGAGCCAAGTGACTTGGTGTATAGCGAGAATAGGAGGAGCACGTGGTGCGGAGACAGCTTCTCGCCACGCCACTTGGTAGGAGCGACCGGTCAGGTAGGACGCAATCCAAGAGTGAGCCGCGCCGGAGATGCCCAGCTCGGAGAGGGTGGAGAGGAGGATCTGATGGTTCACAGTATCAAAGGCAGCAGACAGGTCTAGAAGGACAAGAGCAGAGGAGAGAGAGTTAGCTTTAGCAGTGCGGAGAGCCTCTGTGACACAGAGAAGAGCAGTCTCAGTTGAATGACCAGTCTTGAAACCTGACTGGTTTGGATCAAGAAGGTCATTCTGAGAGAGATAGCAAGAGAGTTGGATAAAGACGGCACGCTCAATAGTTTTGGAGAGAAAAGAAAGAAGGGATACTGGTCTGTAGTTGTTGACATCAGAGGGATCGAGTGTTGGTTTTTTGAGAAGGGGTGCAACTCTCGCTCTCTTGAAGACGGAAGGGACATAGCCAGCGGTCAAGGATGAGTTGATCAGCGAGGTGAGGTAAGGGAGAAGGTCACCGGAGATGGTCTGGAGAAGAGAGGAGGGGATAGGGTCAAGCGGGCAGGTTGTTGGGCGGCCTGCCGTCGCAAGATTTTATCTGGAGAGAGAGGGGAGAAAGAAGTCAAAGCATAGGGTAGGGCAGTGTGAGCAGAACCAGCAGTGTCATTTGACTTAACAAACGAGGATCGGATGTCGTCAACCTTCTTTTCAAAATGGTTGACGAAGTCATCCACAGAGAGGGAGGGGGGGGGGGGGATTTTGCAGGGAGGAGAATGTGGCAAAGAGCTTCCTAGGTTTAGAGGAGGATGCTTGGAATTTAGAGTGGTAGAAAGTGGCCTTAGCAGCAGAAACAGATGAAGAAAATGTAGAGAGGAGGGAGTGAAAAGATGCCAGGTCTGCAGGGAGTCTAGTTTTCTTCCATTTCCGCTCAGCTGCCCGGAGCTCTGTTCTGTGAGCTCGCAATGAGTCATCAAGCCACGGAGCTGGAGGGGAGGACCGAGCCGGCCGGGAGGATAGGGGACATAGAGAGTCAAAGGATGCAGAAAGGGAGGAGAGGAGGGTTGAGGAGGCAGAATCAGGAGATTGGAGGGAGAAGGATTGAGCAGAGGGAAGAGATGATAGGATGGAAGAGGAGAGAGTAGCGGGAGAGAGAGAGCGAAGGTTGCGACGGCGCATTACCATCTGTGTAGGGGCAGAGTGAGTAGTGTTGGAGTAGAGGGAGATGGAAAAGGATACAAAGTAGTGGTCGGAGACTTGGAGGGGAGTTGCAGTGAGATTAGTAGAAGAACAGCATCTAGTAAAGATGAGGTCAAGCGTATTGCCTGCCTTGTGAGTAGGGGGGGACGGTGAGAGGGTGAGGTCAAAAGAGGAGAGGAGTGGAAAGGAGGAGGCAGAGAGAAATGAGTCAAATGTAGACGTAGGGAGGTTGAAATCCCCCAGAACTGTGAGGGGTGAGCCATCCTCAGGAAAGGAACTTATCAAGGCGTCAAGCTCATTGATGAACTCTCCAAGGGAACCTGGAGGGCGATAGATGACAAGGATATTATGCTTAAATGGGCTAGTGACTGTGACAGCATGGAATTCAAATGAGGAGACAGACAGATGGGTCAGGGGAAAAATTGAGAATGTCCACTTGGGAGAGATGAGGATTCCTGTGCCACCACCCCGCTGACCAGATGCTCTCGGGGTATGCGAGAACACATGGTCAGACGAGGAGAGAGCAGCAGGAGTAGCAGTGTTTTCAGTGGTAATCCATGTTTCCGTCAGCGCCAAGAAGTCGAGGGACTGGAGGGTAGCATAGGCTGGGATGAAGTCTGCCTTGTTGGCAGCAGAACGGCAGTTCCAGAGGCTGCCTGAGACCTGGAACTCCACGTGGGTCGTGCGTGCAGGGACCACCAGGTTAGAGAGGCAGCAGCCACGCGGTGTGAGGCGTTTGTGTAGCCTGTGCGGAGAGGAGAGAACAGGGATAGGCAGAGACATAGTTGACAGGCTGCAGCAGATGGCTACAATAATGCAGAGGAGATCGGAATAAAATGAACTAAACATATGGGAAAGGAGAGAGCGGGGCCTCCCGCAATGCATATTTACGCGTAGCTGTCCTTGATCGTCATCTCTCTGTTGAACCACTTTCTCAAAAAGGGTTTGAGTGTCCTATCCCACTTCGGTGAGACTCGGCTTGTCTTCGAATGGAGTGTTCGTTAGAATAGATACTTCAGATGTACCAACGGTTGTCTGAGAGGGATGGTCCTTCCCAACTGGTGTCTTTAGTGAAAGGTCTAGACAACTTTACATGCCAGCTGCAGACTGATAACGCTACGGTCTAGTGTGTGGTCTTCTTCTCGTGTAGAGATTGAGAGTTTCATCATTTGAAACGTATGGACTACCGTCTCACGTTTTCTGGTCTGTAGAGGTTCAACCATTTGTAACGTGAGCTCGCGCTTCATGTTGTCTGGTCTTTCTCATTCAAAGGTCTAACCATTCTAAACGTGCAGTCGCCACTCTCACGTTTTCTGGTCGAACCATTTTAAGCCATGTAGCCACAGCTCCACGCTTCCTGGTCTAACCATTTTAAGCCATGTAGCCACAGCTCCACGCTTCCTGGTCTAACCATTTTAAGCCATGTAGCCACAGCTCCACGCTTCCTGGTCTAACCATTTTAAGCCATGTAGCCACAGCTCCACGCTTCCTGGTCTAACCATTTTAAGCCATGTAGCCACAGCTCCACGCTTCCTGGTCTAACCATTTTAAGCCATGTAGCCACAGCTCCACGCTTCCTGGTCTAACCATTTTAAGCCATGTAGCCACAGCTCCACGCTTCCTGGTCTAACCATTTTAAGCCATGTAGCCACAGCTCCACGCTTCCTGGTCTAACCATTTTAAGCCATGTAGCCACAGCTCCACGTTTTCTGGTCTAACCATTTTAAGCCATGTAGCCACAGCTCCACGCTTCCTGGTCTAACCATTTTAAGTCATGTAGCCACAGCTCCACGCTTCCTGGTCTAACCATTTTAAGCCATGTAGCCACAGCTCCACGCTTCCTGGTCTAACCATTTTAAGCCATGTAGCCACAGCTCCACGCTTCCTGGTCTAACCATTTTAAGCCATGTAGCCACAGCTCCACGTTTTCTGGTCTAACCATTTTAAGCCATGTAGCCACAGCTCCACGCTTCCTGGTCTAACCATTTTAAGCCATGTAGCCACAGCTCCACGCTTCCTGGTCTAACCATTTTAAGCCATGTAGCCACAGCTCCACGCTTCCTGGTCTAACCATTTTAAGCCATGTAGCCACAGCTCCACGTTTTCTGGTCTAACCATTTTAAGCCATGTAGCCACAGCTCCACGCTTCCTGGTCTAACCATTTTAAGTCATGTAGCCACAGCTCCACGCTTCCTGGTCTAACCATTTTAAGCCATGTAGCCACAGCTCCACGCTTCCTGGTCTAACCATTTTAAGCCATGTAGCCACAGCTCCACGCTTCCTGGTCTAACCATTTTAAGCCATGTAGCCACAGCTCCACGTTTTCTGGTCTAACCATTTTAAGCCATGTAGCCACAGCTCCACGCTTCCTGGTCTAACCATTTTAGCCATGTAGCCACAGCTCCACGCTTCCTGGTCTAACCATTTTAAGCCATGTAGCCACAGCTCCACGCTTCCTGGTCTAACCATTTTAAGCCATGTAGCCACAGCTCCACGCTTCCTGGTCTAACCATTTTAAGCCATGTAGCCACAGCTCCACGCTTCCTGGTCTAACCATTTTAAGCCATGTAGCCACAGCTCCACGCTTCCTGGTCTAACTATTTTAAGCCATGTAGCCACAGCTCCACGCTTCCTGGTCTAACCATTTTAAGCCATGTAGCCACAGCTCCACGCTTCCTGGTCTAACCATTTTAAGCCATGTAGCCACAGCTCCACGCTTCCTGGTCTAACCATTTCAAGCCATGTAGCCACAGCTCCACGCTTCCAGGTCTAAAGGTTAATTTGTTTTTCAAGCTGTTTTTATGCCCTCTGGGTAAAAGGGGCGTTCCATCGTGATGACACGATCTCTGATGTCACTCGGGCGTGGCTAGTCACTGTGCATAGTTTATATGAAAAACTATTATCTTATTAGTAGACTAAAATCACATTCCTATCATCACAAAAGTATTCTCATACTTATCATATATTTTATACAACATTTAGATGCAAACCCGACCCAGAATGCGTACCATTTAGATGCAAACCCGACCCAGAATGCGTACCATTTAGATGCAATCCCGACCCAGAATGCGAACACTTTAGATGCAAACCCGACCCAGAATGCGTACCATTTAGATGCAAACCCGACCCAGAATGCGAACCATTTAGATGCAAACCCGACCCAGAATGCGAACCATTTAGATGCTAACCCTAACCCAAACCCGACCCAGAAACTTTCAGAGTTAGTTCATTTGTTATACCATCCTTAATGACATCACAAAATAATAAACCACATGATTATTGTTTACATCCCCACCAAACATTCCAAACATTTGGATGTTAGAAATAATGTTCTAATGTCCAATCTTTTGGAGAAAAAGGTTTTGGCGGCAAAAGTCTCTCTATAACAGAGATTTCAGTCTGCAAACTATTTATGACCGGCTGTTAAGTCATAAAACCGGCCCAACCCCCCCTCTCCCCAACCATGTGTCAAGCTGATCTGGCACCTCTACAAGGAGAGTCATGACAACCGTGAATCTTTGCGGTTTAGATTCACTGTTTAATTGGTTGACTGTGAATGTTTGCGGTATAGTTTCACTGTTAGTTTAATGGGTTAACTCCCCTCACCTGGTTGTCTAGGTCTTAGTGAGGAACTCTGCTCACCTGGTTGTCTAGGTCTTAGTAAGGAACTCCCCATCTAGTTGTCTAGGTCTTAGTAAGGAACTCCCCTCACCTGGTTGTCTAGGTCTTAGTAAGGAACTCCCCTCACCTGGTTGTCTAGGTCTTAGTAAGGAACTCCCCACATAGTTGTCTAGGTCTTAGTAAGGAACTCCCCTCACCTGGTTGTCTAGGTCTTAGTAAGGAACTCCGCTCACCTGGTTGTCTAGGTCTTAGTAAGGAACTCCCCTCACCTGGTTGTCTAGGTCTTAGTAAGGAACTCCCCTCACCTGGTTGTCTAGGTCTTAGTAAGGAACTCCCCTCACCTGGTTGTCTAGGTCTTAGTAAGGAACTCCCCTCACCTGGTTGTCTAGGTCTTAGTAAGGAACTCCCCTCACCTGGTTGTCTAGGTCTTAGTAAGGAACTCCCCTCACCTGGTTGTCTAGGTCTTAGTAAGGAACTCCCCTCACCTGGTTGTCTAGGTCTTAGTAAGGAACTCCCCTCACCTGGTTGTCTAGGTCTCTGTTGAAAGGAAAGACCAGCAGACACTAGACCCTCCATTGAATGAGTTAGACTCCCCTATTTTAATGGGTTGACTGTGATCCTCCAACCATAACAAAACACTCTTGACGCTCAGATGTCTTGATTCTTGATGCTATGATGATTCTGTTAGTCTTATTGGCTTGTGCTGTATTTTCTCTTCCATGCAGTGCTTTACCGAAAAGGACCACCTTTCTACCATTCAAGGTTTGTATGAATTACAGTACATTAACATTTCCATTGAGATCCACTAATTGTTTAAACAGTGTTTATCTGAGATATTGATCTCCATCCCACTCCCTCTAGTTACTCTGTGGTGGTTGAGAAGGTACACCAGCCGTGCAGAGGAGGGGCTCTACGGCCGTTCAGCTGGAGGTCTCTGGCTGCTCTCAGCAGGATTACCGGCAACGTTTCCAAGGTAATGCACCTTCACCTTACTGCCTGGGTCCAGCCCACCATAGAATTACAATGTTATTTCTAATATAATTAAATTCTAATTTTAGGATTTGTATGCACCCCTACCTATCCTTGGGGCATATTCATGGTGGTGTCTACACCTAATACAAATATGTTCACAATAACATACACATTCTCATAACTAAGTAACTCTAAGTCAACCATATGGTATTCCAGGAGTGGATGCTGTGCTACCTCATCTACCCATCTCACCTGACAGATAACTAAGATGTAAAAATACACTGAGTGGACAAAACATTAAGAACACCTTTCTAATATTGAGTTGTATTATAGTTAGTATATGCAGTGTGTAGTATATAGTCTATGTAGTAGTTAGTGTGTAGTGTATATATAGTGTATTGTATTCTAGGACTTGATGCTTGGCTACCCTGTGTATTGTATTCTAGGACTTGATGCTTGGCTACTCTGTGTATTGTATTCTAGGACTTGATGCTTGGCTACTCTGTGTATTGTATTCTAGGACTTGATGCTTGGCTACTCTGTGTATTGTATTCTAGGACTTGATGCTTGGCTACCCTGTGTATTGTATTCTAGGACTTGATGCTTGGCTACCCTGTGTATTGTATTCTAGGACTTGATGCTTGGCTACTCTGTGTATTGTATTCTAGGACTTGATGCTTGGCTACCCTGTGTATTGTATTCTAGGACTTGATGCTTGGCTACCCTGTGTATTGTATTCTAGGACTTGATGCTTGGCTACTCTGTGTATTGTATTCTAGGACTTGATGCTTGGCTACTCTGTGTATTGTATTCTAGGACTTGATGCTTGGCTACCCTGTGTATTGTATTCTAGGACTTGATGCTTGGCTACCCTGTGTATTGTATTCTAGGACTTGATGCTTGGCTACCTGTGTATTGTATTCTAGGACTTGATGCTTGGCTACCCTGTGTATTGTATTCTAGGACTTGATGCTTGGCTACTCTGTGTATTGTATTCTAGGACTTGATGGCTTGGCTACTCTGTGTATTGTATTCTAGGACTTGATGCTTGGCTACCCTGTGTATTGTATTCTAGGACTTGATGCTTGGCTACTCTGTGTATTGTATTCTAGGACTTGATGCTTGGCTACTCTGTGTATTGTATTCTAGGACTTGATGCTTGGCTACTCTGTGTATTGTATTCTAGGACTTGATGCTTGGCTACCCTGTGTATTGTATTCTAGGACTTGATGCTGTGCTACATCATCTACCCATCTCACCTGACAGAGGAACATCTCTCCTCTCCAGACTGTCTCTGCAGGGTCACAGTTCAGGTATGACTTCCGTCTAACCCTAACCCTTTCTCTGTTAACCCTTTCTCTGTTAACCCTTTCTCTGTTAACCCTTTCTCTGTTAACCCTTTCTCTGTTAACCCTTACTCTTTCTCTGTTAACCCTTTCTCTGTTAACCCTAACCCTTTCTCTGTTAACCCTTTCTCTGTTAACCCTTTCTCTGTTAACCCTTTCTCTGTTAACCCTCTCTCTGTTAACCCTAACCCTTTCTCTGTTAACCCTTTCTCTGTTAACCCTTTCTCTGTTAACCCTTTCTCTGTTAACCCTAACCCTTTCTCTGTTAACCCTTTCTCTGTTAACCCTCTCTCTGTTAACCCTCTCTCTGTTAACCCTCTCTCTGTTAACCCTCTCTCTGTTAACCCTTTCTCTGTTAACCCTCTCTCTGTTAACCCTTTCTTTGTTAACCCTTTCTCTGTTAACCCTCTCTCTGTTAACCCTTTCTCTGTTATGGGTGGTCCTCTGTAGCTCAATTGGTAGAGCATGGCGCTTGTAACGCCAGGGTAGTGGGTTCGATCCCCAGGACCACCCATACGTAAAAATTCATGCACACATGACTGTAAGTCGCTTTAGATAAAAGCGTCTGCTAAATGGCATGTTATATTTATATTGAACCCTTTCTCTGCTAACCCTTTACTTCTCATCTCTCCTCTTTCTCTCTAATCTGTTCATCTTTAGGAGATTATTTTAAGCAGATGGATATCATCACGAGAACGGACAGAGACGGACGACATATGACATGACATCTTAACTTTTTTGTCTGCTGTGTACATAGTGTCTTCAGAAAGTATTCACACCCCTTGACATTTTCCACATTTTGTTACATTACAGCCTGAATTTAAAATGGGTAACATTTTGATTTTGTGTCACTGGCCTACACACAATACCCCATAATGTCAAAGTGGAATTATGTTTTTAGACATTTTTAAAAATTAATAACAATTTAAACTGAAATGTCTTGTATTTAACTACTTTGTTATGGCAAGCCTACATAATTTCAGGAGTACACATTTTGCTTAAGTCACATAAGTTGCATGGACTCACTCTGTGCAATAATAGTGTTTAACATGATTTTTGAATGACTACCTCATCTCTGTACCCCACACATACAATCATCTGTAAGGTCCCTCAGTCGAGCAGTGAATTTCAAGCACAGATTTAACCACAAAGACCAGGGAGGTTTTCCAATGCCTCACAAAGAAGAGCACCTATTGGTAGATGGGTAAAAATAAAAGAAGCAGACATTGAATATCCCTTTGAGCATGGTGAAGTTATTAATTACACTTTGGATGGTGTATCGATACACCCAGTCACTACAAAGATACAGGCGTCCTTCCTAACTCAGTTGCCGGAGAGGAAGGAAACCGCTCAGGGATTTCACCATGAGGCCAATGGTGATTTAAAAACAGTTTAATGGCTGTGATCGGAGAAAACTGAGGATAGATCAACAACATTGTAGTTACTCCACAATACTAACCTAAATCACAGAGTGAAAAGAAGGAAGCCTGTACAGAATAAAAATATTCCAAAACATGCATCCGGTTTGTAATAAGGCACCAAAAACTGCAGAAAATGTGGCAAAGAAATTCACTTTATGTCCTGAATACAAAGCGTTCTGTTTGGGGCAAATCCAACACAACACTGAGTACCACTCTTCATATTTTCAAGCATGGTGGTGGCTGCATCATGTTATGGGTATGCTTGTCATCGGCAAGGACTAGGGAGTTTGTTATGATGAAATGAAACGGAATAGAGCTAAGAACAGGCTAAATCCTAGAGGAAAACTTGGTTCAGTCTGCTTTCCACCAGACACTGGGAGACAAAATTCACCTTTCAGCAGGACAATAACCTAAAAAACAAGGACAAATATATACTGGAGTTGCTTACCAATACGACATTGAATGTTCCTGAGTGGCCTAGTTATAGTTTTGACTTAAATCGGCTTGACAATCTGTGGCAAGACTTGAAAATGGCTATCTAGCAATGATCAACAACAAACTTGACACAGCTTGAAGAATTTTAAGAAGAATATTGTACTATCCAGGTGTGCAAAGCTCTTAGACTTACCCAGAAAGACTCACAGCTGTAATCGCTGCCAAAGGTGACTCAACGTTTTGATTCGGGGAGCTGAATACTTATGTAAATGAGATGTCAGTATTTAATTTTCAATGAATTAGCAAAAATGTCTAAAAACATGTTTTCACTTTGTCACTATGGGGTGTTGTGTGTAGATGGGTGAGAAAATAATGATTGAATTCATGCTGTAACAACAATGTGGAATAAGTCAAGGGGTATGAATACTTTCTGAAGGCCCTCCATCCATTTCAGTGACTGATTTTCAGTGGAATTTAGTGTTGTAACTATCAATCAAGTATCAATAAACATTGTTTTTGAACATGCTTTTTAACAACTTTTTCTATTTGACGAAAGTAAAAGTAAAAAATTGAGATTATGATTAAGAATATGCTATAAATTGTCTTGTCTTAATCCATTAGCTCTGTGTGTGTGTAAGGTGATGGTCTCTAGAGGAGACCTGGGTAATTGGTTGGCGCAGTGGTCTAAGGCATGTAATGTCAATGTAATTCCCAGTGTTCTAGTGTAGGAAGACAACATGGCCTCACTGTCAATCAAATAACATTTTATTTGTCACATGCTTCATAAACAACAGGTGGAGACTAACAGTGAAATGCTGACTTATGGGCCATTTCCAACAATGCAGAGAGAAAAGTTATAGAAAGATAACACGAGGAATAAATACACAATGAGTAACGATAACTTGGCTATATACATGGAGTACCAGTACCGAGTCCATGTGCAGGGCTACGAGGTAATGGAGGTAGATATGTTCATATAGCTAGGAATAAAGTGACTGATAGTAACTAACCCTAACCCTAACCCAGATAGTAACTAACCCTAACCCAGATAGTAACTAACCCTAACCCAGATAGTAACTAACCCTAACCCTAACCCAGATAGTAACTAACCCTAACCCAGATAGTAACTAACCCTAACCCAGATAGTAACTAACCCTAACCCTAACCCTAACCCAGATAGTAACTAACCCTAACCCTAACCCAGATAGTAACTAACCCTAACCCTAACCCAGATAGTAACTAACCCTAACCCTAACCCAGATAGTAACTAACCCTAACCCTAAACCCTAACCCTAACCCAGATAGTAACTAACCCTAACCCTAACCCTAACCCAGATAGTAACTAACCCTAACCCCTAACCCTAACCCTAACCCAGATAGTAACTAACCCTAACCCCTAACCCCTAACCCTAACCCTAACCCAGATAGTAACTAACCCTAACCCTAGCCCTAACCCTAACCCTAGCCCTAGCCCTAGCCCTAACCCAGATAGTAACTAACCCTAACCCCTAACCCAGATAGTAACTAACCCTAACCCTAGCCCTAGCCCTAGCCCTAACCCAGATAGTAACTAACCCTAAACAGCAGCAGCAGCTTATGGGTGGCAGGTAAGAACATTGGGCCAGTATACGCATAAATTAGTTAAAACATTTTAAATATCAGGACCCGTTCCGAACAGACCCGAGGACAACTAGCCACGTTCCGTATAGACCTGGTCGGATCCAGACCCCGGACGATCCGAGTGAGGGAAGCAGCAGAAAAGTATATTTTTAAGCTACTTTATTAACCTCAAAGTATTTTTTAAGATGGTCATTATAGCTATTTGGACCCCTGTAGGTATAATAATGATAATGATAATAATGATAATAAATATTTGATAAAATACTGAATTTAGCTTTTACTACTACGCCCATAGAGACAGATTGAATAACACATTGTGGTTTTGCACAACTGAAGAATTTCTGCACAAACTGTCAGAAACCGTCTCAGGGAAGCTCATCTGCGTGCTCGTCATCCTCACCAGGGTCTTGACCTGACTGCAGTTCGGCGTCGTAACCAACTTCAGTGGGAAAATGCTCACCTTCGATGGCCACTGGCACGCTGGAGAAGTGTGCTCTTCATGGATGAATCCCAGTTTCAACTGTACTGGGCAGACAGCGTGTATGGCGTCGTGTGGGCGAGCGGTTTACTGACGTCAACGTTGTGAACAGTGCCCCATGGTGGCGGTGGGGTTATGGTATAGGCAGGGATAAGCTAGTGCCCCATGGTGGCGGTGGGGTTATGGTATAGGCAGGGATAAGCTAGTACCCCATGGTGGCGGTGGGGTTATGGTATAGGCAGGGATAAGCTAGTGCCCCATGGTGGCGGTGGGGTTATGGTATAGGCAGGGATAAGCTAGTGCCCCATGGTGGCGGTGGGGTTATGGTATAGGCAGGGATAAGCTAGTGCCCCATGGTGGCGGTGGGGTTATGGTATAGGCAGGGATAAGCTAGTGCCCCATGGTGGCGGTGGGGTTATGGTATAGGCAGGGATAAGCTAGTGCCCCATGGTGGCGGTGGGGTTATGGTATAGGCAGGGATAAGCTAGTGCCCCATGGTGGCGGTGGGGTTATGGTATAGGCAGGGATAAGCTAGTGCCCCATGGTGGCGGTGGGGTTATGGTATAGGCAGGGATAAGCTACGGACAACAAACACAGTTGCATTTTATCGATTGCAAGCTCCTCAGGCCCAACCCTAACCCTAACCAATTGTATTGCCATTCAACACAGAGATACGGTGACGAGATCCTGAGGCCCATTGTATTGCCATTCAACCTGCGCCATCACCTCATGTTTCAGCATGATAATGCACAGAGATACCGTGACGAGCTCCTCAGGCCAATTGTATTGCCATTCAACCTGCGCCATCACCTCATGTTTCAGCATGATAATGCACAGAGATACCGTGACGAGCTCCTCAGGCCAATTGTATTGCCATTCAACCTGCGCCATCACCTCATGTTTCAGCATGATAATGCACAGAGATACCGTGACGAGCTCCTCAGGCCAATTGTATTGCCATTCAACCTGCGCCATCACCTCATGTTTCAGCATGATAATGCACAGAGATACCGTGACGAGCTCCTCAGGCCAATTGTATTGCCATTCAACCTGCGCCATCACCTCATGTTTCAGCATGATAATGCACGGCCCCATGTCACAAGGATCTGTACACAATTCCTGGAAGCTGAAAATGTCCCAGATCTTCCATGGCCTACTTGCTCACCAGACATGTCACCCATTGAGGGATGCTCTGGCTCGACGTGTACGACAGCGTGTTCCATTTCCCACCAACATCCAGCAACTTCACACAGCCATTGAAGAGGAGTGGGACAACATTCCACAGGCCACAATCAACAGCCTGATCAACTCTATGGAGATGTGTCGCTCTGCATAAGGCAAATGGGGGTCACACCAGATACTGACTGGTTTTCTGATCCACGCCCCTACTGTTTTAAAGTATCTGTGACCAACAGATGCGTATCTGTATTCCCAGTCATGTGAAATCCATAGATTAGGGCCTAATGAATTCATTTCAATTGTACTGATTTCCTTATATGAACTGTAACTCAGTCAAATCTTTGAAATTGTTGCATGTTGCGTTTATATTTTTGTTCAGTGTAGTTTGTAGCCCAAACTGTTTGGATTCCATAGAGTGGTCATATTAGTTTGTAGGCCAAACAGTTCGGACGCTACAGACGTTTTTGTGAGAAGACCGATTTTTGGGATGTCTCCTGGTCTGACAAAACAGCGCTGTAGCAGATGCTTAAGGCCGACATAGGCGGATGTGGTGGAATGAGATGCAGCCCAGGCCGACATAGGCGGATGTGGTGGAATGAGATGCAGCCCAGGCCGACATAGGCGGATGTGGTGGATTGAGATGCAGCCCATAAAACACATCAGGCTTAAAGGGACATTAAAAACAATTTCTACTTCATGTTCATCATCTCCAGCACCACTCCACCATCCAACATGTGAAAATGGCTCGTTTCTGTTTTTTAGTAAAAAAGATAGAGGAAGATAAGTGTTTCCAATGACATCATCACTGTGCATCGTGTGATTTTAACCAATTAAGAGGAGGCATTGCCTACTAATTGGTTGATGAGGTGGTGCTGGAGATTATGAATATGAAGTAGATTATTTTCTTTTTTTCTTTAAACTGACAGATTTTGAAGGGGATTTTTTTATTATGTTACTTAGATCAATAGACTAAAAGCGACTTTTAACTGGAGCTGATAAAACGCGAGGGACATGAGGTAGAGAGGTGATGCTCTAGCAGGTGCTGTGTGAATGCTACTGTGAGTGTGAGCGAGTGACACGGAAACAGGGAGGGAGAGACTAAAGAAACCAACCAACCAACCATCCAACCAACCAACCAACCAACCAACCATCCAACCAACCAACCATCCAACCAACCAACCAACCAACCAACCAACCAACCATCCAACCAACCATCCAACCAACCAACCATCCAACCAACCAACCAACCAACCATCCAACCAACCAACCAACCAACCATCCAACCAACCAACCAACCATCCAACCAACCAACCAACCAACCAACCAAGCCGACTTGCGCTATAGTAGATGAATAGCTTCCATAGCTTGGTTATTGATCATCCAATATGATTACACCTGTCTTTACTGCATCAAACCAGGAGAAGCTCGTTAAGCTAGCTAGGCTAATTGAAGCTGCATTCTCGTACTACAGAGTTACAAATAACAGCTCCATTATTAAGTAGCAGCCTACCTATTGCCTCTTGGTCCTTCTCCTTCCATTGATTATATCTCCTAACTTCTGCCACACGGAGCCTCCCTGACTGTAGCCTATTGCTGCTTTGATGACTTCTGATTGGCCAACTACAAGCTACACGCGTCACGCGTCACGCTCCATTCTTGTGAAAAGCAAAGACCAGCAGCATAAATTATACCATTTCTCTCTCTACTGCAGCAGTCACGTTCGGATTTGTATTGGTCCTTCCGGACAAGTCTGTTAAAATGACACATACCCGAGACCCGTGATAATCAGATCCGACCCAAACCCGTGAGATAATTTAGAATTCTGGATCCGGACCCATTTGTGTCCCGTCTCGGGTATTCGGGTACAGGTGGATCCGTGAAGACCTCTACCTGGATGGCAGGGAGCTCGGCCCCAGTGATGTAGTGAGCCGTACGCACCGCCTTCTATAGCGCCTTGCAGTCCGGTGCCTTCCAGTTGCCGTACCAGGCGGTGATGCAGACAGTCAAGATGCTCTCAATGGTGCAGCTGTAGAACCTTTTGAGGATCTGAGGGCCCATGCCAAATCTTTTCACCCTCCTGAGGGGGAAGAGGCATTGTTGTACCTTCTTCACGACTGTGTTGGTGTGTTTGGACGATGTTAATTCCTTAGTGATGTGGACACGAGGAACGTAAAGCTCTCGACCCACTCCACTACAGCCCCGTTGATGTGGATGGGGGCCTGCTCAGCCCTCTGTTTCCTGTAGTCCATGACCAGTTCCTTTGTCTTGATCACGTTGAGGGAGAGGTTGTTGTCCTGGCACCACACGGCCAGGTCTCTGACCTCCTCCCTATAGGCTGTCTCATCGTTGTTGGTGATCAGGCCTACCAACGTCGTGTTGTCAGCAAACTTAATGATGGTGTTGGAGTCGTGCCTGGCCATGCAGTCGTGGGTGAACAGGGAGTACAGGAGGGGACTGAGCACGCACCCCTGAGGGGCCCCCGTGTTAAGGATCAGTGTGGCAGATGTGTTGTTACCTACCCTTACCACCTGGCGTCGGCCCGTCAGCAAGTCCAGGATCCATTTGCAGAGGGAGGTGTTTAGTCCCAGGGTCCTTAGCTTAGTGATGAGCTCTGAGGGCACAATAGAGATTGCATCATCTGTGGATCTGTTGGGGGCAGTATGTGAATTGGAGTGAGTCCAGGGTTTCTGGGATGATGGTCACAACATGGTCATTTTAACTCATGTTCTGTGTAGCGCTGCGACTGCCTCAGTCTCTGTCCTCTTGTATCAAACAGTCAAGCCTTCTCTCCTCTTCATCCTTCCTCCGTCTCTCTAACAGGATACAGTATCTCCCTGCACATTGTGATGTATTTACTATGTAGTATTAACAGGACTGTCCACTATATAAAAGTAGTTATGTGATATCTCCCTGCACATTGTGATGTATTTACTATGTAGTATTAACAGGACTGTCCACTATATAGAAGTAGTTATGTGATATCTCCCTGCACATTGTGATGTATTTACTATGTAGTATTAACAGGACTGTCCACTATATAAAAGTAGTTATGTGATATCTCCCTGCACATTGTGATGTATTTACTATGTAGTATTAACAGGACTGTCCACTATATAAAAGTAGTTATGTGATATCTCCCTGCACATTGTGATGTATTTACTATGTAGTATTAACAGGACTGTCCACTATATAGAAGTAGTTATGTGATATCTCCCTGCACATTGTGATGTATTTACTATGTAGTATTAACAGGACTGTCCACTATATAAAAGTAGTTATGTGATATCTCCCTGCACATTGTGATGTATTTACTATGTAGTATTAACAGGACTGTCCACTATATAAAAGTAGTTATGTGATATCTCCCTGCACATTGTGATGTATTTACTATGTAGTATTAACAGGACTGTCCACTATATAGAAGTAGTTATGTGATATCTCCCTGCACATTGTGGTGTATTTACTATGTAGTATTAACAGGACTGTCCACTATATAAAAGTAGTTATGTGATATCTCCCTGCACATTGTGATGTATTTACTATGTAGTATTAACAGGACTGTCCACTATATAAAAGTAGTTCTGTGATATCTCCCTGCACATTGTGATGTATTTACTATGTAGTATTAACAGGACTGTCCACTATATAGAAGTAGTTATGTGATATCTCCCTGCACATTGTGATGTATTTACTATGTAGTATTAACAGGACTGTCCACTATATAGAAGTAGTTCTGTGATATCTCCCTGCACATTGTGATGTATTTACTATGTAGTATTAACAGGACTGTCCACTATATAGAAGTAGTTATGTGATATCTCCCTGCACATTGTGATGTATTTACTATGTAGTATTAACAGGACTGTCCACTATATAGAAGTAGTTCTGTGATATCTCCCTGCACATTGTGGTGTATTTCCAGGCTCTCTTGATCCTGGGCAGGACGAAGCTCTGAGTGAACTGGTCTTTGGTCAGAGAACCTTTCCCCTGTGTTGCTAGCACACAGTTTAGAAACATCAGGGTGTAGTTGTAGCAGTTGTGGGTCTCCTCATTAAACCTACAGGACCAGAAGATAAACATGTTCATTACAATACTTTAATACAATACCTCAATGCTAAAACAACTGTTCCTCTGTCAGTAATACAGTAATATACTTTATCAACTGTTCCTCTGTCAGTAATACAGTAATATACTTTATCAACTGTTCCTCTGTCAGTAATACAGTAATAGATTTGAACAACTGTTCCTCTGTCAGTAATACAGTAATAGATTTGAACAACTGTTCCTCTGTCAGTAATACAGTAATAGATTTGAACAACTGTTCCTCTGTCAGTAATACAGTAATATACTTTATCAACTGTTCCTCTGTCAGTAATACAGTAATAGATTTGAACAACTGTTCCTCTGTCAGTAATACAGTAATATACTTTATCAACTGTTCCTCTGTCAGTAATACAGTAATATACTTTATCAACTGTTCCTCTGTCAGTAATACAGTAATATATTTGAACAACTGTTCCTCTGTCAGTAATACAGTAATATACTTTATCAACTGTTCCTCTGTCAGTAATACAGTAATAATTTATCAACTGTTCCTCTGTCAGTAATACAGTAATATATTTTAACAACTGTTCCTCTGTCAGTAATACAGTAATATACTTTATCAACTGTTCCTCTGTCAGTAATACAGTAATATACTTTATCAACTGTTCCTCTGTCAGTAATACAGTAATATACTTTATCAACTGTTCCTCTGTCAGTAATACAGTAATATATTTGAACAACTGTTCCTCTGTCAGTAATACAGTAATAATTTATCAACTGTTCCTCTGTCAGTAATACAGTAATAATTTATCAACTGTTCCTCTGTCAGTAATACAGTAATAATTTATCAACTGTTCCTCTGTCAGTAATACAGTAATATACTTTATCAACTGTTCCTCTGTCAGTAATACAGTAATATACTTTATCAACTGTTCCTCTGTCAGTAATACAGTAATATACTTTATCAACTGTTCCTCTGTCAGTAATACAGTAATATACTTTATCAACTGTTCCTCTGTCAGTAATACAGTAATATACTTTATCAACTGTTCCTCTGTCAGTAATACAGTAATATATTTGAACAACTGTTCCTCTGTCAGTAATACAGTAATATACTTTATCAACTGTTCCTCTGTCAGTAATACAGTAATAATTTATCAACTGTTCCTCTGTCAGTAATACAGTAATATATTTTAACAACTGTTCCTCTGTCAGTAATACAGTAATATACTTTATCAACTGTTCCTCTGTCAGTAATACAGTAATATACTTTATCAACTGTTCCTCCGTCAGTAATACAGTAATATACTTTATCAACTGTTCCTCTGTCAGTAATACAGTAATATATTTGAACAACTGTTCCTCTGTCAGTAATACAGTAATAATTTATCAACTGTTCCTCTGTCAGTAATACAGTAATAATTTATCAACTGTTCCTCTGTCAGTAATACAGTAATAATTTATCAACTGTTCCTCTGTCAGTAATACAGTAATATACTTTATCAACTGTTCCTCTGTCAGTAATACAGTAATATACTTTATCAACTGTTCCTCTGTCAGTAATACAGTAATATACTTTATCAACTGTTCCTCTGTCAGTAATACAGTAATATACTTTATCAACTGTTCCTCTGTCAGTAATACAGTAATATACTTTATCAACTGTTCCTCTGTCAGTAATACAGTAATATACTTTATCAACTGTTCCTCTGTCAGTAATACAGTAATATACTTTATCAACTGTTCCTCTGTCAGTAATACAGTAATAATTTATCAACTGTTCCTATATCAGTAATACAGTAATAGGATCTTAAAGTTCAATACGAAGGTGCACCTTTTGTATGCTGGGTCCCACATCTCGGCATCTGAGAACTTGTTGAGGTATTGGTCCCACTGGTTGAGGAGGTTGAACATGTCTGGTTGGATCAGGGGAATACTGATACACATCTCCCAGCCTCGCTGGTCCTGCCGGACCCCTGGCTTAGTGTAGTTGAACACCAGTCCTATAGAACAAATACACTGACTGTCAGTATTAAGCGTATGCAGTTTTAGTCTTAATGACATGTTGATGTTAAATTGTGAAGGGAAGTTGTAGCATGTACAGCTACAGTATGTGTGGAAATGGAACCTACCATTAGTGTCTGTGATCCCAGTGTGTAGGTCTGAGCCTCCATCAAACTCCCTAAACACAGCAATATCAATCTACAGTCAATCTCTTGGTTTGGTCCTATATTGTCTGTAATCCCAGTAGTCCTAACCCTAACTCCCTAAACACAGCAATATCAATCTACAGTCAATCTCTGTAGATTGGTCATATATTGTCTGTAATCCCAGTAGTCCTAACCCTAACTCCCTAAACACAGCAATATCAATCTACAGTCAATCTCTGTAGATTGGTCATATATTGTCTGTAATCCCAGTAGTCCTAACCCTAACTCCCTAAACACAGCAATATCAATCTACATTCAATCTCTGTAGATTGGTCCTATATTGTCTGTAATCCCAGTAGTCCTAACCCTAACTCCCTAAACACAGCAATATCAATCTACAGTCAATCTCTGTAGATTGGTCCTATATTGTCTGTAATCCCAGTAGTCCTAACCCTAACTCCCTAAACACAGCAATATCAATCTACAGTCAATCTCTGTAGATTGGTCATATATTGTCTGTAATCCCAGTAGTCCTAACCCTAACTCCCTAAACACAGCAATATCAATCTACATTCAATCTCTGTAGATTGGTCCTATATTGTCTGTAATCCCAGTAGTCCTAACCCTAACTCCCTAAACACAGCAATATCAATCTACATTCAATCTCTGTAGATTGGTCCTATATTGTCTGTAATCCCAGTAGTCCTAACCCTAACTCCCTAAACACAGCAATATCAATCTACAGTCAATCTCTGTAGATTGGTCCTATATTGTCTGTAATCCCAGTAGTCCTAACCCTAACTCCCTAAACACAGCAATATCAATCTACAGTCAATCTCTGTAGATTGGTCCTATATTGTCTGTAATCCCAGTAGTCCTAACCCTAACTCCCTAAACACAGCAATATCAATCTACAGTCAATCTCTGTAGATTGGTCCTATATTGTCTGTAATCCCAGTAGTCCTAACCCTAACTCCCTAAACACAGCAATATCAATCTACAGTCAATCTCTGTAGATTGGTCCTATATTGTCTGTAATCCCAGTAGTCCTAACCCTAACTCCCTAAACACAGCAATATCAATCTACATTCAATCTCTGTAGATTGGTCCTATATTGTCTGTAATCCCAGTAGTCCTAACCCTAACTCCCTAAACACAGCAATATCAATCTACAGTCAATCTCTGTAGATTGGTCATATATTGTCTGTAATCCCAGTAGTCCTAACCCTAACTCCCTAAACACAGCAATATCAATCTACAGTCAATCTCTGTAGATTGGTCATATATTGTCTGTAATCCCAGTAGTCCTAACCCTAACTCCCTAAACACAGCAATATCAATCTACATTCAATCTCTGTAGATTGGTCCTATATTGTCTGTAATCCCAGTAGTCCTAACCCTAACTCCCTAAACACAGCAATATCAATCTACAGTCAATCTCTGTAGATTGGTCCTATATTGTCTGTAATCCCAGTAGTCCTAACCCTAACTCCCTAAACACAGCAATATCAATCTACAGTCAATCTCTGTAGATTGGTCATATATTGTCTGTAATCCCAGTAGTCCTAACCCTAACTCCCTAAACACAGCAATATCAATCTACATTCAATCTCTGTAGATTGGTCATATATTGTCTGTAATCCCAGTAGTCCTAACCCTAACTCCCTAAACACAGCAATATCAATCTACATTCAATCTCTGTAGATTGGTCCTATATTGTCTGTAATCCCAGTAGTCCTAACCCTAACTCCCTAAACACAGCAATATCAATCTACAGTCAATCTCTGTAGATTGGTCCTATATTGTCTGTAATCCCAGTAGTCCTAACCCTAACTCCCTAAACACAGCAATATCAATCTACAGTCAATCTCTGTAGATTGGTCATATATTGTCTGTAATCCCAGTAGTCCTAACCCTATCTCCCTAAACACAGCAATATGATGTGTGGAACAGCTGTCCATGGGTTAGGGTTAGGGTTAGTCCTAAGGGTTAGGGTTCATCTGCTAAGAATTGCATGTTGCCTTTTACACCAACACAGTAGTCATTGGTTACCTGAGGTTGTTTTCCTCAGCAGGTGCGACCAGGAAGCAGCATGGAGTCTTGTGTCCATTAGAAAATGGGTTGGGGATACTGATAGGAGCCTGCTCCAGCCTGCCACCGATGAAGCTCACTCCACACTCTGGACATTTCTCTGGGACGTAGAAACAGAAGATATCCTTCTGACAGTGGCTGAACTTAATCACACTCTTTTTCTCCATGGAAACAGAGCAAATAGAGCTTCCCTACTAGGTAGCTTACTAAGTTCCCTACCCAGTGCTAGGTCTTCGCACGAACACCCTAGCAGGAGAGCAGGGTAATTTAACCACGAACACCCTAGCAGGAGAGCAGGGTAATTTAACCTCTCTGGTCTGTGACGCTCAACTCACACAACCTTCTCATTTGTCACAGATCGTCTGGGGCCTATCAGGTTGCACCTATCCTGTCCCCATACTCCTCTGTTCGGCAGTCCTGTGTTTTGCTCAGTCCTTAGCTCACAGTAAAGGGTTAGGGTTAGGGTCAGTATTATACTGTCTAGGTAGCTCACTGTAAAGGGTTAGGGTCAGTCCTATACTGTCTAAATAGCTCACTGTAAAGGGTTAGGGTTAGGGTCAGTCCTATACTGTCTAAATAGCTCACTGTAAAGGGTTAGGGTCAGTCCTATACTGTCTAAATAGCTCACTGTAAAGGGTTAGGGTTAGGGTCAGTCCTATACTGTCTAAATAGCTCACTGTAAAGGGTTAGGGTCAGTCCTATACTGTCTAAATAGCTCACTGTAAAGGGTTAGGGTTAGGGTCAGTCCTATACTGTCTAAATAGCTCACTGTAAAGGGTTAGGGTTAGGGTCAGTCCTATACTGTCTAAATAGCTCACTGTAAAGGGTTAGGGTTAGGGTCAGTCCTATACTGTCTAGGTAGCTCACAGTAAAGGGTTAGGGTCAGTCCTATACTGTCTAAATAGCTCACAGTAAAGGGTTAGGGTTAGGGTCAGTCCTATACTGTCTAAATAGCTCACTGTAAAGGGTTAAGTTAAGTCCTATAACACATGGTGTGGTTTTGTCAATAACACATGATTTGGTGTTGTCAATAACACATGGTGTGGTGTTGTGTTGTCAATAACACATGGTGTGGTGTTGTCAATAACACATGGTGTGGTGTTGTCAATAACACATGGTGTGGTGTGGTGTTGTCAATAACACATGGTGTGGTGTGGTGTTGTCAATAACACATGGTGTGGTGTTGTCAATAACACATGGTGTGGTGTGGTGTTGTCAATAACACATGGTGTTGTGTTGTCAATAACACATGGTGTGGTGTTGTCAATAACACATGGTGTGGTGTGGTCAATAACACATGGTGTGGTGTTGTCAATAACACATGGTGTAGTGTGGTGTTGTCAATAACACATGGTGTGGTGTTGTCAATAACACATGTGTGGTGTTGTCAATAACACATGGTGTGGTGTTGTCAATAACACATGGTGTGGTGTGGTGTTGTCAATAACACATGGTGTGGTGTTGTCAATAACACATGGTGTGGTGTTGTCAATAACACATGGTGTGGTGTGGTGTTGTCAATAACACATGGTGTGGTGTTGTCAATAACACATGGTGTGGGTGTTGTTGTCATACACATGGTGTGGTGTGGTCAATAACACATGGTGTGGTGTTGTCAATAACACATGGTGTGGTGTTGTCAATAACACATGGTGGTGGTGTTGTCAATAACACATGGTGTGGTGTGGTCAATAACAAATGGTGGTGGTGTTGTCAATAACACATGTGTGGTGTTTGTCAATAACACATGGTGTGGTGTTGTCAATAACACATGGTGTGGTGTTGTCAATAACACATGGTGTGGTGTTGTCAATAACACATGGTGTGGTGTTGTCAATAACACATGGTGTGGTGTTGTCAATAACACATGGTGTGGTGTGGTCAATAACACATGGTGTGGTGTGGTGTTGTCAATAACACATGGTGTGGTGTTGTCAATAACACATGGTGTGGTGTTGTCAATAACACATGGTGTGGTGTTGTCAATAACACATGGTGTGGTGTGGTGTTGTCAATAACACATGGTGTGGTGTTGTCAATAACACATGGTGTGGTGTGGTGTTGTCAATAACACATGGTGTGGTGTTGTCAATAACACATGGTGTGGTGTTGTCAATAACACATGGTGTGGTGTTGTCAATAACACATGGTGTGGTGTGGTGTTGTCAATAACACATGGTGTGGTGTGGTGTTGTCAATAACACATGGTGTGGTGTGGTGTTGTCAATAACACATGGTGTGGTGTGGTCAATAACATGTGGTGTGGTGTGGTCAATAACACGTGGTGTGGTGTTGTCAATAACACATGGTGTGGTGTGGTGTTGTCAATAACACATGGTGTGGTGTTGCCAATAACACATGGTGTGGTGTTGTCAATAACACATGGTGTGGTGTTGTCAATAACACATGGTGTGGTGTTGTCAATAACACATGGTGTGGTGTTGTCAATAACACATGGTGTGGTGTGGTCAATAACACATGGTGTGGTGTTGTCAATAACACATGGTGTGGTGTTGTCAATAACACATGGTGTGGTGTTGTCAATAACACATGGTGTGGTGTGGTGTTGTCAATAACACATGGTGTGGTGTGGTCAATAACACATGGTGTGGTGTTGTCAATAACACATGGTGTGGTGTTGCCAATAACACATGGTGTGGTGTTGTCAATAACACATGGTGTGGTTTTGTCAATAACACATGGTGTGGTATTGCCAATAACACATGGTGTGGTGTTGTCAATAACACATGGTGTGGTGTTGTCAATAACACATGGTGTGGTGTTGTGTTGTCAATAACACATGGTGTGGTGTGGTGTTGTTAATAACACATGGTGTGGTGTTGTCAATAACACATGGTGTGGTGTTGTCAATAACACATGGTGTGGTGTTGTCAATAACACATGGTGTGGTGTTGTCAATAACACATGGTGTGGTGTTGTCAATAACACATGGTGTGGTGTGGTGTTGTCAATAACACATGGTGTGGTGTGGTCAATAACACATGGTGTGGTGTTGTCAATAACACATGGTGTGGTGTTGTCAATAACACATGGTGTGGTGTTGTCAATAACACATGGTGTGGTGTTGTCAATAACACATGGTGTGGTGTTGTCAATAACACATGGTGTGGTGTTGTCAATAACACATGGTGTGGTGTTGTCAATAACACATGGTGTGGTGTTGTCAATAACACATGGTGTGGTGTGGTCAATAACACATGGTGTGGTGTGGTGTTATCAATAACACATGGTGTGGTGTGGTGTTGTTAATAACACGTTTTTATTTGTATTTTTTGTATTTTTTTATGTGTGTTTGTTTTTAGGGGGTAGATCAGCTTTAATATTGCAGATAGATTGTAACTTCCATCAATGTAATTGTCTGCATCACTTCCAATCCCCCATATGTTTTTTCCCCGCAAATATACACTGCTCAAAAAAATTAAGGGAACACTTAAACAACACAATGTAACTCCAAGTCAATCACACTTCTGTGAAATCAAACTGTCCACTTAGGAAGCAACACTGATTGACAATACATTTCACATGCTGTTGTGCAAATGGAATAGACAACAGGTGGAAATTATAGGCAATTAGCAAGACACCCCCAATAAAGGACTGGTTTTGCAGGTGGTGACCACAGACCACTTCTCAGTTCCTATGCTTCCTGGCTGATGTTTTGGTTACTTTTGAATGCTGGCAGTGCTTTCACTCTAGTGGTAGCATGAGACGGAGTCTACAACCCACACAAGTGGAAAACTCTCGCTCTTGGATTGCGTCCTATCTGACAGGTCGCTCCTACCAGGTGGCGTGGCGAGAATCTGTCTCCGCACCACGTGCTCTCACCACTGGTGTCCTCCACGGCTTAGTTCTAGGCCCTCTCCTATTCTCTCTATACGCCAAGTCACTTGGCTCTGTCATATCCTCACATGGTCTCTCCTATCATTGCTACGCAGATGACACACAATTCATTTTCTCCTTTCCCCCTTCTGATAACCAGGTGGCGAATCGCATCTCTGCATGTCTGGCAGATATATCAGTGTGGATGTCGGATCACCACCTCAAGCTGAACCTCGGCAAGATGGAGCTGCTCTTCCTCCCGGGGAAGGACTCTCCGCTCCATGATCTCGCCATCACGGTTGACAACTCCATTGTGTCCTCCTCCCAGAGTACAAAGAACCTTGGCGTGACCCTGGACAACACCCTGTTGTTCTCCGCTAACATCAAAGCGGTGACCCGATCCTGCAGGTTCATGCTCTACAACTTTCGCAGAGTACGAACCTACCTTACACAGAAAGCGGCACAGGTCCTAATCCAGGCACTTGTCAATCCAGGCACTTGATTACTGCAACTCGCTGTTGGCTGGGCTCCCTGCCTGTGCCATTAAACCCCTACAACTCATCCAGAATGCCACAGCCCGTCTGGTGTTCAACCTTCCCAAGTTCTCTCATGTCACCCCGCTCCTCCGCACACTCCACTGGCTTCCAGTTGAAGCTCGCATCTATTACAAAACCATGGTGCTTGCCTACGGAGCTGTGAGGGGAATGGCACCTCCTTACCTTCAGGCTCTGATCAGACCCCACACCCAAACGAGGGCACTACGTTCATCCACCTCTGGCCTGCTAGCCCCCCTACCTCTACGGAAGCACAGTTCCCGCTCAGCCCAGTCAAAGCTATTCGCTGCTCTGACACCCCAATGGTGGAACAAGCTCCCCCCCGACGCCAGGACAGCGGAGTCACTGACCACCTTCCGGAGACACTTGAAACCCTACCTCTTTAAGGAATACCTGGAATGGGATAACAATAATCCTTCTACCCCCCCTCCCCCACCCCCCATAAAAAAAAAAAAAAGGGTGGTTGGCCCACTGGCTATCCTAAGTTGAATGCACCAATTTGTAAGTAGCTCTGGATAAGAGCGTCTGCTAAATGACTTTTTACATTTACGTCATTTAGCAGACGCTCTTATCCAGAGCCACTTCCAGTTAGTGAGTCATTTAGCAGACGCTCTTATCCAGAGCGACTTACAGTTAATGAGTAATTTAGCAGACGCTCTTATCCAGAGCCACTTACAGTTAGTGAGTCATTTAGCAGACGCTCTTATCCAGAGCCACTTACAGTTAGTGAGTCATTTAGCAGACGCTCTTATCCAGAGCCACTTACAGTTAATGAGTCATTTAGCAGACGCTCTTATCCAGAGCCACTTACAGTTAGTGAATGCATACATGTTATTTTTTTTGTTGTTGATATTTTTATTTTAAAAATTGTGCGCCGCCCATGGGTCTCCCGGTCGCGGCCGGCTGCGACAGAGCCTGGACTCGAACCAAGATCTCTAGTGGCACAGCTAGCACTGCGATGCAGTGCCTTAGACCACTGCGCCACTCGGGAGTCTTAAATGTTAAACGTTAAAAATGTATTGCCCTGGCCACATCTGCAGTCCTCATGCCTCCTTGCAGTATGCCTAAGGCACGTTCACGCAGATGAGCAGGGACCCTTGGCATCTTTCTTTTGGTGTTTTTCAGAGTCAGTAGAAAGGCCTCTTTAGTGTCCTAAGTTTTCATAACTGTGACCTTAATTGCCTACCGTCTGTAAGCTGTTGGTGTCTTAACGACCGTTCCACAGGTGCATGTTCATTAATTGTTTATGGTTCATTGAACAAGCATGGGAAACAGTGTTTAAACCCTTTACAATGAAGATCTGTGAAGTTGTTTGGATTTTTACTAATTATCTTTGAAAGACAGGGTCCTGAAAAAGGGACGTTTCTTTTTTTGCTGAGTTTATACACATACATACATACATCCTTTAAAAATATATATTTTTTTACTTTCCAACCCCACCACCCCTCCCTTAATTGGAGTAAACTAGTGAACAACAATGCTTAGGCCTCTACTTCCAGCTTATACATTTACATTTTAGTCATTTAGCAGACGCTCTTATCCAGAGCGACTTACAGGAGCAATTAGGGTTAAGTGCCTTGCTCAAGGGCACATAGACAGATTTTTCACCTAGTCGGCTCGGGGATTAGAACCAGCGACCTTTCGGTTACTGGCACAACGCTCTCAACCACTAAGCTACCTGCCGCCCTATACATACTATATATATTTTATGGACACAGTCAATTTTACAATAATTATATTTTGTTTGGTGTTGTCATTTACACATGGTGTGGTGTTAACACATGTATTGTTTCAGTGTTTGTTGGAGATAGTTTTTCCATGTACGCTACTATGCAGTATGGTTTCCTTTACAGAGATCATTTAAAAAACACTCCCACTTCTGAGTTGTCTGGTTGCAGTTGATTGTGAATAATGTGATTACTTGATAGAAAAATTAACCCCGCACACTGCTCTTGCTAGTATAACTTCTTTTATTCAAGCTTACGTGTCGGCCTCCGGGCCTTCGTCAGAGCTTTTGTGAAAGTTTGTATTTTACACCCTTGAGCAGACAAAGTAAATTACTTTTTAAAAATGAAAAGCATCAGGATTTATCTGTGCCGACCAACAACTATGCATTAACAATAGCAAAAGAAGAATATTATTTTATTGTCCAATTGTATACAAGGTCCAACGGAAGGTCCTTAAGCTTTATCCCAAACCCCAACGAAAATTACACTAAATACAAGCATCTTAATAATCAGCTATGTAGAAACCATGTTGATGGATCTCTTGGTAGACTGTGATGTATTTGGAGGCAGTCTTAACATGGGGCAGGACATGTTGCTGTGTGAAGTCATCCCTGGTGACTGACTCTCTGCCCTCTGCTCTCCTCAGCTGGTTCAGGAAGGACAGGGCAAAGCCATAGCAACACGAGCCAAACTCCCGCTCCTCTTCAAACCTGGAGCAAATACAGTGAGCTTCAATAGTGACACGTGTTGTTGTTTTGGCTCTGTACTCCACTTTGGATTTGAAATGATACAATGACTAAGGTTAAAGGGCAGACTGTCAGCTTTAATTTGAGGGTATTTTCATCCGTAAAAATTACAGCACTTTTTGTACATACAGTAGTCCCCCCATTTTAGGGACCCAAATGTATTGGGACAAATTCAGTATTTGGTCCCATATTATGATTATGAAT
The DNA here is from genome assembly GCA_902810595.1 of Coregonus sp. 'balchen'. NCBI lineage: Eukaryota > Metazoa > Chordata > Actinopteri > Salmoniformes > Salmonidae > Coregonus > Coregonus sp. 'balchen'. Next base: position 63,245,607 of record LR778264.1, read on the forward strand.
AATCCTGAATGAATTGTGAATAATAATGAGTGAGAAAGTTAGATGCACATATCATACCCCCCAAAAATGCCTCTGTTATTGTAATGGTGAGAGGTTAGCATGTCTTGGGGGTATGATATTTGTGCGTCTAACTTTCTCACTCATCTTTATTCACGATTCATTCAGGATTGATTACCTGTAATCATGGTAGCATCCACATGAATGTAGAAGTGTTTAGAAACATATTCAATTCTTATTTACAATAACAGTGACTCCAAAATGACACAATACATTATTTAGCATTCATTTTTATTGGGCACAAAATAATCTGAAACCCAACCAAAACAAACAGCAAATACATCCAACAAGTTTGTAGAGTCACAGGCTTCATGTAGTCACTGCGTGCTATGAATATGGGACCAAATACTTAACTTTTTGCTACTTTAATACACAAGTGTCCCAATACTTTTGGTTCCCTAAAATGTGGGGACTATGTGCAAAAAGCTGTAATTTCTAAACGGTTCACCTGAAATGGATGAAAATACCCTCAAATTATTTGTATCCGTTCAAATCCAAAGTGCTGGAGTACAGAGCAAAAACAAAACATGTGTCACAGTACCAATACTTTTGGAGCTCACTGTATACAGTTGTATTACTCTGTCTTAAACAAAATAATCATGTTGAAGTTTTTGTTATTGTAAACTACTTAGAACCCCTTTATATTAAAGGTATTCTTTATGTGGGATTTCTAAAGTGGCACCACCATCTTTAACTATTAGGTTTTCAGAATGTACTATTTCCATTCGTAATATTCACCTGTGTCGTGACCAGGTGGAGAGGAGGGAGAACTGTTCCAGCTCAGTGTCCCACATTGTTCCAAAGCTGCCAGTCCCGGGGGCCACCAGCGGCACACAGAGGCACTGCTCCCAGCCCTGGTCCTCTCTCTGGACTCCTGAGGAGGTGTAGCTGTACACCACACCTTGAACACACACACAGACATCAGATCTAGTTACCTAGTCCAGTCTAACTCACACAAACTGCAAGTAAACTAATCTGAAGGCACCTTGTGAGTTAGTAACTCCAACATGCAGCTCAGAGTCCTGCCATTCACTGTGACAAACACCATGACAGGTCCGGTCAGGAAGACACATGAAAGGGGAAGATACACATTTAAAATGATTTACATTTTAACATTCAATGTTGCAAAAATAAACAGTTGTTGACAATATGAGTAAGATATACAGTAAGAATATCAGTAAAGTGTTGATTTTACCTGAGAAAAGCAGGTCCCAGTGAGGATCCAATGAGGAAGGCGCACCGGACCTTGTGTCCATTACTAAATGGACACGGAACTATGACAGGTGCCTCGAGGAGGCTGAATCTCATCTGCTCCTGACAGATTGGGCATTTTCGCCCTGTGTTTTCTGTTTGGAGCTTATTTTTGTCAAAACTATAGATTTTTCTTCCACAATGGTTAAACTTCAAGACAGTGCAGTCCATTGGAAGGTTCAACCGGGAAATACATGAGCGAGGTGACACACGTTGCTAAAGAAGGAAGCAATTTGAACGCGTTAAAAAATGTTTTATTCATAAAGAATAACTATGTATTCTTAAAGATAATCGTATTTAAACATACATGTCGTATGCTCGAGAGTCCTGGCTGCTTACCCGTCTTGAACCTTCCCCTCGGAACCTTTCGTTCATCGAGTCTGGTGGTTTATAGGCGGAAGTTTTTGCTTGCACTCAAACGTGACAACGGGAACATAAATACCGTTGCCCCAATATTATTGAGGATAAAACATGAACACGAAGCAAGTCACCTGCAGGTAGAACTTGTACCGTGTTTAATGTTTTTACTGTTGCTTGAGTGTTTCTTACCTCGAGGTGTGTGATGTTTTATTTCTTGCATTTGGCAGATGTTAGCTTCTTAGCTAGCTAGCTAAAGTAGCTGGGATGCCGCTAACGATTCTGGTGCGATATATTTGTGAAAACATGCTGCAGTGTGTTGCTTAAAGTGAACATTTCCATGAATAACGCGATTGGTGCTTTTGCTTGCTAGTTAGCTCTAGAAAGTGCAGCTACCGGTAGCTAGCTATGTTAGCTTTGCTGCTAGTTAGCTCTAGAAAGTGCAGCTACCGGTAGCTAGCTATGTTAGCTTTGCTGCTAGTTAGCTAGGCTAGCTGGTATGAATGACAACTACCAGGAGGAAGCTGATGATGTTAGACCGTTTCTGTTGCTAACCAGTAGCCACCAATCACTCTAGTGTATGAACCTAATCAGACTGTATCCCTGAACACCAGGCCTCAATAAGTAGCTATCAGTAGGTCTCATAGCTAACCTCATGATCATAGCTAACCGCTGCTAATTCTGCCGGTTTCTTGTGTTGCTATGCAGGTATTTTCTCCATGGTGTTTGCCGAGAAGGGATTAGGTGCATGTTCTCTCATGACCTGACCACCAGTAAACCTTCAACCATCTGTAAGTTCTACCAGAGAGGTGTGTGCGCCTACGGAGACCGCTGCAGGTAAGATCCAACCTACTGATGGGCTGGATTGAAGGCTACAAATCACATGTTAATTGTCACATACTGTGTAAAATAACAGGTGTAGACTAACAGTGAAATTATTATTTACGGCCCTTCCCGACAATGCAGAGAAAGGAAATAGAAAAGTAATAATAAATTAACAATTAAAACGTGGCTATATACATGGGGTACCAGTACCAAGTCGATGTGCTGGGGTACCAGTACCAAGCCAATGTGCAGGAGTACGAGGTAATTGAGGTAGATACATACATATAACTAGGAATAAAGTGACTAGGCAACAGCTAGATAATAAACAGTAGCAGCAGTTTAGGTGATCAAAGTTGATTGGTCGTGTGCACAGATTAGCAGATGTTAAAGCAGGTGCAGTGAAATGCTTATGTTTCTAGCTCCAACAGTGCAGTAAGTGACTAACAGTACAATACCAATACATAATCCCCAATCTACAGTCACTGTATGAGTTTTATGCACATAGTCCAACCATCGTGTTCAATAAATATCTGTTATTATGATGGTGTGTGACTCTGTGTTGTAGGTATGACCACATCAAGCCGGCTGGTGGTGGTGGAGGAGGGAGAGGTGTGCCCATGGACCTCCCTAACAGAAACCCCATCACTGCTGGGGCCTTCATCCCCCCTGGTGTCGCTGTCCCTGGCTCTCCAGGCCCCTCCGCACCCCCACCCAGGCACAATGGAGGGAAGAAACCCCTGGTGCTGAGAGATAGAGGTACAGTAGTAGAAACCCCTGGTGCTGAGAGATAGGGCTACAGTAGTAGAACCCCCTGGTGCTGAGAGATAGAGGTACAGTAGTAGAACCCCCTGGTGCTGAGAGAGAGCGCTACAGTAGTAGAACCCCCTGGTGCTGAGAGATAGAGGTACAGTAGTAGAACCCCCTGGTGCTGAGAGAGAGCGCTACAGTAGTAGAACCCCCTGGTGCTGAGAGATAGAGGTACAGTAGTAGAACCCCCTGGTGCTGAGAGATAGAGGTACAGTAGTAGAACCCCCTGGTGCTGAGAGATAGAGGTACAGTAGTAGAACCCCCTGGTGCTGAGAGATAGAGGTACAGTAGTAGAACCCCCTGGTGCTGAGAGATAGAGGTACAGTAGTAGAACCCCCTGGTGCTGAGAGAGAGCGCTACAGTAGTAGACACCCCCTGGTGCTGAGAGAGAGCGCTACAGTAGTAGAACCCCCTGGTGCTGAGAGATAGAGGTACAGTAGTAGAACCCCCTGGTGCTGAGAGATAGAGGTACAGTAGTAGAAACCCCTGGTGCTGAGAGATAGAGGTACAGTAGTAGAACCCCCTGGTGCTGAGAGATAGAGGTACAGTAGTAGAAACCCCTGGTGCTGAGAGAGAGCGCTACAGTAGTAGACACCCCCTGGTGCTGAGAGATAGGGCTACAGTAGTAGAACCCCCTGGTGCTGAGAGATAGAGGTACAGTAGTAGAACCCCCTGGTGCTGATAGAGAGAGCTATAGTAGTAGAACCCCTGGTGCTGAGAGATAGAGGTACAGTAGTAGAACCCCCTGGTGCTGAGAGATAGGGCTATAGTAGTAGAACCCCCTGGTGCTGAGAGATAGCGCTACAGTAGTAGAACCCCCTGGTGCTGAGAGATAGCGCTACAGTAGTAGAACCCCTGGTGCTGGGAGATAGCGCTACAGTAGTAGAACCCCCTGATGCTGAGAGATAGCGCTACAGTAGTAGAACCCCCTGGTGCTGAGAGATAGCGCTATAGTAGTAGAACCCCCTGGTGCTGGGAGATAGCGCTATAGTAGTAGAACCCCCTGGTGCTGAGAGATAGCGCTACAGTAGTAGAACCCCCTGGTGCTGAGAGAGAGCGCTATAGTAGTAGAACCCCCTGGTGCTGGGAGATAGCGCTACAGTAGTAGAAACCCCTGGTGCTGGGAGATAGCGCTACAGTAGTAGAACCCCCTGGTGCTGAGAGATAGCGCTATAGTAGTAGAACCCCTGGTGCTGGGAGATAGCGCTACAGTAGTAGAACCCCCTGATGCTGAGAGATAGCGCTACAGTAGTAGAACCCCCTGGTGCTGAGAGATAGAGGTACAGTAGTAGAACCCCCTGGTGCTGAGAGATAGCGCTATAGTAGTAGACACCCCCTGGTGCTGAGAGATAGAGGTACAGTAGTAGAACCCCCTGGTGCTGAGAGATAGAGGTACAGTAGTAGAAACCCCTGGTGCTGAGAGATAGCGCTACAGTAGTAGAACCCCCTGGTGCTGAGAGATAGCGCTATAGTAGTAGAACCCCCTGGTGCTGGGAGATAGCGCTACAGTAGTAGAACCCCCTGGTGCTGAGAGATAGCGCTACAGTAGTAGAACCCCCTGGTGCTGAGAGATAGCGCTATAGTAGTAGACACCCCCTGGTGCTGAGAGATAGAGGTACAGTAGTAGAACCCCCTGGTGCTGAGAGATAGAGGTACAGTAGTAGAACCCCCTGGTGCTGAGAGATAGAGGTACAGTAGTAGAACCCCCTGGTGCTGAGAGATAGAGGTACAGTAGTAGAACCCCCTGGTGCTGAGAGATAGAGGTACAGTAGTAGAAACCCCTGGTGCTGAGAGATAGCGCTACAGTAGTAGAACCCCCTGGTGCTGAGAGATAGGGCTACAGTAGTAGAACCCCCTGGTGCTGAGAGATAGAGCTATAGTAGTAGAACCCCCTGGTGCTGAGAGATAGCGCTACAGTAGTAGAAACCCCTGGTGCTGAGAGAGAGCGCTACAGTAGTAGAACCCCCTGGTGCTGAGAGATAGCGCTACAGTAGTAGAACCCCCTGGTGCTGGGAGATAGAGGTACAGTAGTAGAAACCCCTGGTGCTACAGTATAGAACCCCCTGGTGCTGAGAGAGATGCGCGACAGTAGTAACCCCCTGGTGCTGAGAGAGAGCGCTACAGTATAGACCCCTGGTGCTGTAGGGAGATAGCGCTACAGTCAGTAGAACCCCCTGGTGCTGGGGATAGAGGTACAGATAGTAGAACACGCACCTGGTGCTGAGAGATAGCGCTACAGTTAGTAGAACCCCCTGGTGCTGGGAGATAGAGGTACATGTAGTAGAAAACCCCTGGTGCTGAGAGAGAGCGCTACAGTAGTAGAAACCCCTGGTGCTGAGAGATAGCGCTACAGTAGTAGAACCCCCTGGTGCTGAGAGATAGAGGTACAGTAGTAGAACCCCCTGGTGCTGGAGATAGAGGTTACAGTAGTAGAAACCCCTGGTGCTGAGAGATAGCGCTACAGTAGTAGAACCCCCTGGTGCTGAGAGATAGGGCTACAGTAGTAGAACCCCCTGGTGCTGAGAGATAGCGCTACAGTAGTAGAAACCCCTGGTGCTGAGAGAGAGCGCTACAGTAGTAGAACCCCCTGGTGCTGAGAGATGGCGCTACAGTAGTAGAACCCCCTGGTGCTGGGAGATAGAGGTACAGTAGTAGAAACCCCTGGTGCTGAGAGAGAGCGCTACAGTAGTAGAACCCCCTGGTGCTGAGAGAGAGCGCTACAGTAGTAGAACCCCCTGGTGCTGAGAGATAGCGCTACAGTAGTAGAACCCCCTGGTGCTGGGAGATAGAGGTACAGTAGTAGAACCCCCTGGTGCTGAGAGATAGCGCTACAGTAGTAGAACCCCCTGGTGCTGGGAGATAGAGGTACAGTAGTAGAAACCCCTGGTGCTGAGAGAGAGCGCTACAGTAGTAGAACCCCCTGGTGCTGAGAGATAGCGCTACAGTAGTAGAACCCCCTGGTGCTGGGAGATAGCGGTACAGTAGTAATGGTGTGTCAGTTTTAACTAAGAAGTTTTAGTATGTAGTTTAGTTTGCTGCTAGGAGGTCAATGTAATGCAGCCAGCAGTATAATGCAGAGGCCTGTTACCTTTACTTCAACTGTATCCTGTTGTCTTTCCTGTGTGTTTTCCAGCCTTGGGCTATGACAGCAGAATGATGCCCTATGGTGGAGATGGCTCAGAGGTGACCGAGGCGGAGTGTTGGGCAGAATACCATGAAAACAGCGCCCATGCCAAACCTCCTCATTCCTACCTGGACGCCATCAGGACCGGTCTGGAGTGTTCTGCCACGGCCGGCCCCTACCCTGTCTCTGTCCCCTGCCCCCAGCAACAGCTCTGTCCCTACGCTGCTGCAGGACAGTGTCACTACGTAAACACCTGTCCCTATCTCCATGGTGACCTGTGTGACATTTGCAGGCTGCAGGTGCTCCACCCACACGACCCTGAGCAGAGGAGAGCTCACGAGAAGGTAGGACCTATACTACTGACCTTTAACCCTAACCCACACATGACCCCGAGCAGAGGAGAGCTCAGGAGAAGGTAGGACCCATACTACTGACCTTTAACCCTAACCCACACATGACCCCGAGCAGAGGAGAGCTCAGGAGAAGGTAGGACCCATACTACTGACCTTTAACCCTAACCCACACATGACCCCGAGCAGAGGAGAGCTCAGGAGAAGGTAGGACCCATACTACTGACCTTTAACCCTAACCCACACATGACCCCGAGCAGAGCAGAGCTCAGGAGAAGGTAGGACCCATACTACTGACCTTTAACCCTAACCCACACATGACCCCGAGCAGAGGAGAGCTCAGGAGAAGGTAGGACCCATACTACTGACCTTTAACCCTAACCCACACATGACCCCGAGCAGAGCAGAGCTCAGGAGAAGGTAGGACCCATACTACTGACCTTTAACCCTAACCCACACATGACCCCGAGCAGAGGAGAGCTCAGGAGAAGGTAGGACCCATACTACTGACCTTTAACCCTAACCCACACATGACCCCGAGCAGAGCAGAGCTCAGGAGAAGGTAGGACCCATACTACTGACCTTTAACCCTAACCCACACATGACCCCGAGCAGAGGAGATCTCTGTACCCACTAACTACACTGGTAGGAGTGATGCTGTCATACAAACACAACAATAATTAGTTGTTTTGGACATCAAGTGATCAACAGAAGATAGATTGAAAACATACGATTACGTAGTTCAATGTCTATCTATGATGGTGATTATAAATGAAATAGCATGGATATTGATCAAGTCTAGATTCATAGCATGTGATGGCTGTCCCTCAGATGTGTATGTTGGTGTTTGAGGCGGACATGGAGAAGGCGTTTGCAGCGCAGCACAGCCAGGACAAGGTGTGTTCCATCTGTATGGAGGTGGTTTATGAGAAAGCTGCTGCCTCGGAGAGACGCTTCGGGATCCTCTCTTCCTGCTGCCACACATACTGCCTCTCCTGCATCCGCCAGTGGCGCTGCGCCAAGCTGTTTGAGAACAAGATCATCAAGTGAGTTAACTACTATACTGACCAAGCAGTTTGAAAACAAGATCGAGTTGATAGCTACTATACTATACTGACCAAGCAGTTTGAAAACAAGATCATCAAGTGAGTTGATAACTAATCTACTATACACACCAAGCAGTTTGAAAACAAGATCATCAAGTGAGTTGATAACTAATCTACTATACACACCAAGCAGTTTGAAAACAAGATCATCAAGTGAGTTGATAACTAATCTACTATACACACCAAGCAGTTTGAAAACAAGATAATCAAGTAAGTTGCTAACTACTATACTATACACAGCAGGCAGTTTGAAAACAAGATCATCAAGTGAGTTGATAATTACTGTACTATACACATCAAGCAGTTTGAAAACAAGATCATACATACACGTGTTTAGCAGGTGTTATTGCGGGTGTAGTGCTTCTAGCTCCGACAGTGCAGTAATATCTAACAATTTCACAACATATACCCAATACACACAAATCTAGTAAGGAATGGAATTTAAGAATATATACACTGCTCAAAAAAATAAAGGGAACACTTAAACAACACAATGTAACTCCAAGTCAATCACACTTCTGTGAAATCAAACTGTCCACTTAGGAAGCAACACTGATTGACAATACATTTCACATGCTGTTGTGCAAATGGAATAGACAACAGGTGGAAATTATAGGCAATTAGCAAGCAGAGCATATGAGCGGAGTGGAGCGGTGAGAATCTCAGCTCCTCGCTCACGGAGCTGTTCACCCCTCCGCTCCCCCCGCTCAAAGCCACATCAGGCCAGTCCGCTCATTATCGCTCTGCGCTCAACGCAGTTTGCATCGCGCTCCACTCAAATCGCCCCCCGCTCACTCCAAAAAATGAACAAAATCTGCATGTATTTCACTTTTAGCTCAAACCACAGCCTTACTTTATCTCCCCGAATTTGTTGCATACAGACTCATCTCGGATTATCCGTTCTGTCTTGAAACGGGGACACTGACGCTAAAATGAGATGTTAATCAGTATAGTATATTCCATAGCGAATTGACACGTTGTTTGCCAATGTTTCTGCAAAAGCAGCGATGCCCATTGGAAGTGCAGAGTGAGTGTAATCGGTGAGCAGGGATTTGATTTCTGTGACAGCAGGGAGGATCATCCCCAGGTTCCCCAGCTCCTTCTGCATTTTGTCTGTGAGGTCTGCTAGTGGTGTCAGCACACTGACAAGGTGCGTCAGCTGCCGTACTTGATTCAGGGTGATGTTAGCAACATTAGACTTGAGTTTGTTTTGCCATAACGGGTCTTTTTGGAACAACCGGATGAACAACTGAATCATCCGCAGCTGGCTGCTCCATCGAATGGCGCAGGCATTTGTGGGGCGGACACCTAATTGGTCGGTTTCCTCTGTGCTCTTGCGTACACTTTTCACCAGGTGCCCGACTTTCACTAACACCCTATTAAGGTTGTTGTGCTCGTTAACAGCATGTGAATGGGGCATCTCAGATGTAAATTTGACAAAGTAAAGTACTGATTTATCATAGTTTCTTGGGGGGGGGTGTAGCCCGGTTGAGCTGCGCTGGCGAAGTGTTGCATCCCTTCGCGTTCTCCTTTACTCAGCGGTTCATAGTCCATGAAAATCGTTTTAAAAAATGCTACATCCAGCTCTCTTTTTCTCTCCCTTGTTATGGTTGGGCCTTTGCGTGCAGTGAATAAACTTTTGAATTCCTCAACCCTTTTCTCTTGTTGCTGCTGCTGCTCCTCTCGCTCTATAAAATACAAATTCATGGACGACACAAATTAAATTAAACAGATGGATTCTGGGTCAGGCTTGAGCATGCTTCAGACTCGTGGTGTGAGCGAGCGAAATTGGAGCGGGACATAGGGCGACGCTCCGTCCTTTTAAAAATGCCGCTCTGCGCTCTGTTCAAAATCCGTCCGCTCACGCTCCACGCTCGCTCCCGCTCCACTCCACTCATATGCTCTGTTAGCAAGACACCCCCAATAAAGAAGTGGTTCTGCAGGTGGTGACCACAGACCACTTCTCAGTTCCTATGCTTCCTGGCTGATGTTTTGGTCACTTTTGAATGCTGGCGGTGCTTTCACTCTAGTGGTAGCATGAGACGGAGTTTACAACCCACACAAGTGGCTCAGGTAGTGCAGCTCATCCAGGATGGCACATCAATACGAGCTGTGGCAAGAAGGTTTGCTGTGTCTGTCAGCGTAGTGTCCAGAGCATGGAGGCGCTACCAGGAGACAGGCCAGTACATCAGGAGACGTGGAGGAGGCCGTAGGAGGGCAACAACCCAGCAGCAGGACCGCTACCTCCGCCTTTGTGCAAGGAGGAGCAGGAGGAGCACTGCCAGAGCCCTGCAAAATGACCTCCAGCAGGTCACAAATGTGCATGTGTCTGCTCAAACGGTCAGAAACAGACTCCATGAGGGTGGTATGAGGGCCCGACGTCCACAGGTGGGGGTTGTGCTTACAGCCCAACACCGTGCAGGATGTTTGGCATTTGCCAGAGAACACCAAGATTGGCAAATTCGCCACTGGCGCCCTGTGCTCTTCACAGATGAAAGCAGGTTCACACTGAGCACGTGACAGAGTCTGGAGACGCCGTGGAGAACGTTCTGCTGCCTGCAACATCCTCCAGCATGACCGGTTTGGCGGTGGGTCAGTCATGGTGTGGGGTGGCATTTCTTTGGGGGGCCGCACAGCCCTCCATGTGCTCGCCAGAGGTAGCCTGACTGCCATTAGGTACCGAGATGAGATCCTCAGACCCCTTGTGAGACCATATGCTGGTGCGGTTGGCCCTGGGTTCCTCCTAATGCAAGACAATGCTAGACCTCATGTGGCTGGAGTGTGTCAGCAGTTCCTGCAAGAGGAAGGCATTGATGCTATGGACCGCCCGTTCCCCAGACCTGAATCCAATTGAGCACATCTGGGACATCATGTCTCGCTCCATCCACCAACGCCACGTTGCACCACAGACTGTCCAGGAGTTGGCGGATGCTTTAGTCCAGGTCTGGTAGGAGATCCCTCAGGAGACCATCCGCCACCTCATCAGGAGCATGCCCAGGCGTTGTAGGGAGGTCATACAGGCACGTGGAGGCCACACACACTACTGAGCCTCATTTTGACTTGTTTTAAGGACATTACATCAAAGTTGGATCAGCCTGTAGTGTGGTTTTCCACTTTAATTTTGAGGGTGACTCCAAATCCAGACCTCCATGGGTTGATAAATTTGATTTCCATTGATCATTTTTGTGTGATTTTGTTGTCAGCACATTCAACTATGTAAAGAAAAAAGTATTTAATAAGATGATTTCATTCATTCAGAACTAGGATGTGTTGTTTAAGTGTTCCCTTTATTTTTTTGAGCAGTGTACATATATGGACAAGCAATGACAGAGCGGCATGGACTAAGATACAGTAGAATATTATAGAATAGAATGCAGTATATACATATGAGATGAGTAGTACAAGATATGGAAACATTATTTAAGTGACTAGTGTTCCATTTCTTTAAATGGCCAGTGATTTCAATAGGCAGCAGCAGCCTCTAATGTGCTAGTGATGGCTATTTAACAGTCTGATGGCCTTGAGATAGATGCTGTTTTTCAGTCTCTCGGTCCCAGCTTTGATGCACCTGTACTGACCTCGCCTTCTGGATGAAAGCGGGGTGAACAGGCAGTGGCTCGGGTGGTTGATGTCCTTGATGAACTTTTTGGCCTTCCTGTGACATCGGGTGTTGTATGTGTCTTGGAGGGCGGGTAGCTTGCCCCCGGTAATACGTTCGGCAGACCGAAACCACCCTCTGGAGAGCCCTGCGGTTGCGGGCAGTGCAGTTTCCGTACCAGGCGGTGATACAGCCCGACAGAATGCTCTCAATTGTGCATCTGTAAAAGTTTGTGAGGGTTTTAGATGCCTAGCCAAATTTCTTCAGCCTCCTGAGGTTGAAGAGGCTCTGTTGCGCCTTCTTCACCACACTGTCTGCGTGGGTGGGCCATTTCAGTTTGTCGGTGATGTGTACGCCAAGGAACTTGAAGCTTTCCACCTTCTCCACTGCGGTCCCGTCAATGTGGATAGGGGGGTGCACCCTCTGCTGTTTCCTGAAGTCCACGATCATCTCCTTTGTTTTGTTGATGTTGAGTGAGAGGTTATTTTCCTGGCACCACACTTCCAGAGCCCTCACCTCCTGCCGGTAGGCGGTCTCGTCATTGTTGGTAATCAAGCCTACTACTGATGTGTTGTCTGCAAACTTGATGATTGAGTTGGAGGCGTGCTTGGCCACGCAGTCTTGGGTGAACGGAGGACAGGAGGGGGCTGAGCACGCACCCTTGTGGGGTCCCAGTGTTGAGGATCAACGAAGTGGAGATGTTGTTTCCTACCTTCACCACCTGGGGGCGGCCCGTCAGGAAGTCCAGGACCCAGTTGACCAGGGCGGGATTCAGACCCAGGACCTCGAGCTTAATGATGAGCTTGGAGGGTACTATGGTGTTGAATGCTGAGCTATAGTCAATGAACAGCATTCTTACATAGGTATTCCTCTTGTCCAGGTGGGATAGGGCAGTGTGATGGCGATTGCATCGTCTGTGGATCTATTGGGGCGGTAAGCTAATTGAAGTGGGTCTAGGGTGACAGGTAAGGTAGAGGTGATATGATCCTTGACTAGTCTCTCAAAGCACTTCATGATGACAGAGGTGAGTGCTATGGAGCGATAGTCATTTAATTCAGTTACCTTGGCTTTCTTGGCTACAGGAACAATGGTGGCCATCTTGAAGCATGTGGGAACAGCAGACTGGGAAAGGGAGAGATTGAATATGTCCGTAAACACACCAGCCAGCTGGTCTGCGCATGCTCTGAGAACATAGCTAGGGATGCCGTCTGGGCCGGCAGCTTTGCGGGGGTTGACATGCTTAAATGTCTTACTCACATCGGCCACGGAGAAGGAGAGGCCACAGTCCTTCGTAGTGGGCCTCGTCGGTGGCACTGTGTTATCCTCAAAGCGGGCGAAGAAGGTGTTTAGCTTGTCTGGAAGCGAGACGTCGGTGTCGGCGACGTGGCTGGTTTTCCTTTTGTAGTCCGTGATTGTCTGTAGACCCTGCCACATACGTCTCGTGTCTGAGCCATTGAATTGCGACTCCACTTTGTCTCTATACTGATTTTTTTTGCCAGTTTAATTGCCTTGCGGAGTGAGTAGCTACACTGTTTGTATTCTGCCATATTCTCAGTCGCCTTGCCATGGTTAAATGCGATGGTTCGCGCTTTCAGTTTTGCGTGAATGCTGCCATCTGTCCACGGTTTCTGGTTAGGGTAGGTTTTAATAGTCACAGTTGGCACAACATCACCTATACACTTCCTGATAAACTCAGTCACCGTATCCGTGTATCGTCGATGTTATTCTCGGAGGCTACCCGAAACATATCCCAGTTTGCGTGATCAAAACAATCTTGAAGCATGGATTCCGATTGGTCAGACCAGCGTTGAATTGTCCTTAGCACGGGTACTTCCTGTTTGAGTTTCTGCCTATAGGAAGGGAGGAGCAAAATGGAGTCGTGGTCAGATTTGCCGAAAGGAGGGCGGGGGAGGGCCTTATAACCATCCCGGAAGTTCGAATAGCAATGGTCGAGGATTTTAGCAGTGCGAGTACAACAGTCGATATGTTGATAGAACTTTGGCAGCCTAGTCCTCAAATTTGCTTTGTTAAAATCCCTGGCTACAATAAATGCAGCCTCAGAATATGTGGTTTCCAGTTTGCATAAAGTCCAGTGAAGTTCTTTGAGGGCCGTCGTGGTATCGGCTTGAGGGGGGATATACACGGCCGTGACTATAACCAAAGAGAATTCTCTTAGGAGATAATACGGTCGGCATTTGATTGTGAGGTATTCTAGGTCGGGTGAACAAAAGGACTCGAGTTCCTCTATGTTACTACAATTACACCATGAGTCGTTAATCATGAAACATACACCTCCGCCCTTCTGCTTCCCGGAGAGATATTTATTCCTGTCTGCGCGATGAACTGAGAACCCATCTGGCTGGACCGATTTCGACAGAATATCCCAAGAGAGCCATGTTTCCGTGAAACAAAGTATGTTACAGACCTTGATGTCGCTCTGGAAAGAAATCCTTGCCCGGAGCTCGTCGATCTTGTTATCCAGAGACTGAACATTAGCGAGTAGTATACTTGGAAGCGGTGGGTGGTGTGCGCGCCTCCTAAGTCGGACCAGCAGGCCGCTCCGAGTGCCTCTCCTCCGCCGGCGATGTTTTGGGTCAGCCGCTGGAATCAGTTCAGTTGCCCTGGGAAGAGCAAACAAAGGATCTGCTTTGGGAAAGTCGTATTCCTGGTTGTAATGCTGGTGGGTTATCGCCGCTTACTGCTGATACCGGACCAGGCCGAAATCCCCGTCATTCACATAAAGAAGAGACGCCGATACAGGGGACGCAGATCCGGGTGCCTTGTGAGAATTCGGCGAGTGGGTAACCAGACTCTACCATCCGTCCTATTGGCCAACGTGCAATAATTGGAGAATAAACTGGATGAGCTCCGTTCAAGACTATCCTACCAACGGGACATTAAAAACTAATCCAGAGGCGGCGCTCCTAGTGGCTGGGGACTTTAATGCAGGGAAACTTAAATCCATTCTACCTAATTTCTACCAGCATGTTAAATGTGCAACCAGAGGGGGGAAAAAAACCCTAGACCACCTTTACTCCACACACAGAGACGCATACAAAGCTCTCCCTCGCCCTCCATTTGGCAAATCTGACCATAATTCTATCCTCCTGATTCCTGCTTACAAGCAAAAACTAAACCAGGAAGTACCAGTGACTCACTAAATACAGAAGTGGTCAGATGACGCAGATGCTAAGCTACAGGACTGTTTTGCTAGCACAGACTGGAATATGTTCCGGGATTCATCCGATGGCATTGAGGAGTATACCACATCAGTCACCAACTTCATCAATAAGTGCATCAATGACGTTGTCCCCACAGTGACCGTACGTACATACCCCAACCAGAAGCCATGGATTACAGGAAACATCTGCACTGAGATGAAGGGTAGAGCTGCCGCTTTCATGGAACAGGTCTCTCACCCGGACGCTTATAAGAAATCCCACTATGCCCTCAGACGAACCATCAAACAGGCAAAGCGTCAATATTGGACTAAGATTAAATCCTACTACACCGCCTCTGACGCTCGTCGGATGTGACAGGGCTTGAAAACTATTACAGACTACAAAGGGGGAAGCCCAGCCGCGAGCTGCCCAGTGACACCAGCTAAATGACTTCTATGTGCGCTTTGAGGCAAGCAACAATAAAGCATGCATGAGAGCATCAGCTGTTCTGGGCGACGGTGTGATCACGCTATCCGTGGCCGATGTGAGTAAGACCTTTAAACAGGTCAACATTCACAAGGCCGCAGGGCCAGACGGATTAACATGATGTGTACTCAGAGCATCCGCTGACCAACTGGCAAGTGTCTTCACTGACATTTTCAACCTGTCCCTGACCAAGTCTGTAATACCTACATGTTTCAAGCAGACCACCATAGTCCCTGTGCCCAAGAACACCAAGGTTACCTGCCTAAATGACTACCGACCCATAGCACTAATGTCTGTAGCCATTAAGTTCTTTGAAAGGCTGGTCATGGCTCCCATCAACACCATCATTTCAGAAACCCTAGACCCACTCCAATTCGTATACCGCCCCAACAGATCCACAGATGATGCAATCTCTATTGCACTCCACACTGCCCTTTCCCACCTGGGCAAAAGGAACACCTACGTGAGAATGCTATTCATTGACTACAGCTCAGCGTTCAACACCATAGTGCCCACAAAGCTCATCACTAAGCTAAGGACCCTGGGACTAAACACCTCCCTCTGCAACTGGATCCTGGACTTCCTGACGGGCCGACGCCAGGTGGTAAGGGTAGGCAACAACACATCTGCCACGCTGATCCTCAACACGGGGCCCCTCAGGGGTGCGTGCTCAGTCCCCTCCTGTACTCCCTGTTCTCCCATGACTGCATGGCCAATCACGACTCCAACACCATTAAGTTTGCCGACGACACAACAGCAGTAGGCCTGATCACCAACAACGATAGGGAGGAGGTCAAAGACCTGGCAGTGTTGTGCCAGGACAACAACCTCTCCCTCAACGTGATTAAGACAAAGGAGATGATCGTGGACTACAGGAAAAGGAGGGCCGAGCACGTCCCCTTTCTCATCGACAGGGCTGTAGTGGAGCAGGTCGAGCGCTTCAAGTTCCTTGGTGTCCACATCACCAACAAACTATCATGGTCCAAACACACCAAGACAGTCATGAAGAGGGCACGACAACGCCTATTCCCCCTCAGCAGATTGAAAAGATTTGGAATGGGTCCTCAGTTCCTCAAAATGTTCTAAAGCTGCACCATCGAGAGCATCCTGACTGCTTGCATCACCGGAGCTGTTGCCAGAAAATGTAATGTTCATTTTTCTACCATAAGCCACCGCCAACGTAATTTTAGAGAATTTGACAGTACGTCCAACCGGCCACACAACCGTAGACCACGTGTAACCACACCAGCCCAGGAACTCCACATCTAGCTTCTTCTGCCCAAACTGTCATAACGTTTCGGGGAAGCTCATCTGTGTGCTCGTCGTCCTCACTAGGGTCTTGACCTGACTGCAGTTTGGCGTCGTAACCGACTTCAGTGGGAAAATGCTCACATTTGATGGCCACTGGCACGCTGGAGAAGTGTACTCTTCACGGATGAATCCCAGTTTCAACTATACCGGGCAGACAGCGTGTATGGCGTTGTGTGGGTGAGCGGTTTGCTGATGTCAACGTTGTGAACAGAGTGCCCCATGGTGGCGGTGGGGTTATGGTATAGGCAGGCATAAGCTACGGACAACGAACACAATTGCATTTTATCGATGGCAATTTGAATGCACAGAGATACCGTGACGAGATCCTGAGGCCCATTGTCATGCCATTCATCCGCCGCCATCACCTCATGTTTCAGCATGATAATGCACAGCCCCATGTCACAAGGATCTGTACACAATTCCTGGAGGCTGAAAATGTCCTAGTTCTTCCATGGCCTGCATACTCACCAGACATGTCACCCATTGAGCTTGTTTGGGATGCTCTGGATCGACGTGTACGACAGCGTGTTCCAGTTCCTGCCAATATCCAGCAACTTCGCACAGCCGTTGAAGAGGAGTGGGACAACATTCCATAGTCCACAATCAATAGCCTGATCAACTCTATGAGAAGTAGATGTGTCGCTCTGCATAAGGCAAATAGTGGTCACACCAGATACTAACTGGTTTTCTGATCCACGGCCCCACCTTTGTTTTTTAAAGGTATCTGTGACCAACAGATGCGTATCTGTATTCCCAGTCATGTGAGATCCATAGATTAGGGCCTAATGAATTTATTTCAGTTGACTGATTTCCTTCTTTGAACTGTAACTCAGTAAAATCTTTGAAATTGTTGTGTTTATCTTTGTGTTCAGTGTTGATACTATACTGCGCCATGCAGTTTGAAAACCAGATCAAGTAAGTACATATTCTACATTTCTGGATCTGCACCCATATTTATATGCGTTACTGAGTAGTTTATATGTAGAAAATAGTAAAAATAAAGAAAAACCCTTGAATGAGTAGGTGTTTTTAAAACCCATATTCATATGCATTACTCAGTATATGGGTCCAGATCCAGAAATGTAGAATATGTACGTACTTGATCTTGTTTTCAAACTGCTTGGCGCAGTATAGTATCAACACTGAACAAAAAAAGATTTGACTGAGTTACGGTTCATATAAGGAATGCAGTCAATTAGGATCAAGTCCATGTAATATTATTAATTCTGATCTTAGATCAGCCACTCCTACTCTGGAGAGTTTGATGAATATGCACCCTGATCTGGTTGGTTCATCCATTACCATGGCTACCAGTGGCTACTATAAGTACTGTTATTACTGTGTATGCTGTGTAGTTCAGTGTAGCGACTCAGATGATCAGGTAACACTGACAACTTGAGAGAGTTGCAGCTAGTTGAGCAACAGGATGCCACTGTGATGTGAAGCAGAATGACTGGCCATAATATACAGTGATGTGGCTAACTGTGTGCCTCTCTCTCCAGGTCGTGTCCAGAGTGCAGAGTGGTGTCTGAGTTTGTCATCCCCAGCGGTTACTGGGTGGAGGACCAGGATGTGGCTAACTGTGTGCCTCTCTCTCCAGGTCGTGTCCAGAGTGCAGAGTGGTGTCTGAGTTTGTCATCCCCAGCGGTTACTGAGTGGAGGACCAGGATGTGGCTAACTGTGTGCCTCTCTCTCCAGGTCGTGTCCAGAGTGCAGAGTGGTGTCTGAGTTTGTCATCCCCAGCGGTTACTGGGTGGAGGACCAGGATGAGAAGAACAGACTGATAGAGGACTTCAAGTCTGGAGTCAGGTGTGTGTGTGTCTGTGTGTGTGTGTGTGTATGTGCGTGTTTATTTATTTATTTATTTATTACAGTACCAGTCAAAAGTTTTAGAACACCTACTCATTCCAGGGTTTTTCTTTATTTTTTACTATTTTCTACATTGTAGAATAATAGTGGAGACATCAAAACTATGAAATAACACATATGGAATCATGTAGTAACCAAAAAAGTGTTAAACAAATCAAAATATATGTTATATTTTAGATACTTCAAAGTAGCTACCCTTTGCCTTGACGACAGCTTTGCACACTCTTGGCATTCTCTCAACCAGCTTCACCTGGAATGGTTTCCCAATAGTCTTGAAGGAGTTCCCAGATATGCTGAGCACTTGTTAGCTGCTTTTCCTTCACTCTGCCATCCGACTCATCCCAAACCATCTCAATTGGGTTGAGGTCAGGGGATTGTGGAGGCCAGGTCATCCGATGCAGCACTCCATTACTCTCCTTCTTGGTCAAATAGCCCTTACACAGCCTGGAGGTGTGTTGGGTCATTGTCCTGTTGAAAAACAAATGATAGTCCCACTAAGCGCAAACCAGATGGGATGGCGTATCGCTGCAGAATGCTGTGGTAGCCATGCTGGTTAAGTGTGCCTTCAATTCTAAATAAATCACAGACAGTGTCACCAGCAAAGCACCCCCACACCATCACACCTCCTCCTCCATGCTTCATGGTGGGAACTACCATAACACCTCCTCCTCCATGCTTCACGATGGGAACCACACAGAGATCAGAGATCATCCATTCACCTACTCTCCGTCTCAAAAGACACCGCGGTTGGAACCAAAATCTCAAATTTGGATTCATCAGACCAAAGGACAGATTTCCACTGGTCTAATGTCCATTGCTCATGTTTCTTGGCCCAAGTAAGTCTCTTCTTCTTATTGGTGTCCTTTAGTAGCGGTTTCTATGCAGTAATTCGACCATGAAGGCCTGATTCACACAGTCTCCTCTGAACAGTTAATGTTGATGTGTCTGTTACTTGAACTCTGAAGCATTTATTTGGGCTGCAATCTGAGCTGCAGTTAACTCTAATGAACTAATACTCTGCAGCAGAGGTAACTCTGGGTCTTCCATTCCTGTGGCGGTCCTCATGAGAGCCAGTTTCATCATAGCGCTTGATGGTTTTTGTGACTGAACTTTAAGAAACTTTCAAAGTTCTTGAAATTTTCTGGATTGACTGACCTTCAAGTCTTAAAGTAATGATGGACTGTCATTTCTCTTTGCTTATTTGAGCTGTTCTTGCCATAATATGGACTTGGTCTTTTACCAAATAGGGCAATCTTCTGCATACCCCCCCTACCTTGTCACAACACAACTGATTGGCTCAAACGCATTAAGAAGGAAAGAAATTCCACAAATTTTAAGAAGGCACACCTGTTAATTGAAATGCATTCCAGGTGACTACCTCATGAAGCTGGTTGAGAGAATGCCAAGACTGTGCAAAGCTGTCATCAAGGCAAAGAGTGGCTACTTTGAAAAAATATATTTTGATTTGTTTAACACTTTTTTGGTTACTACATGATTCCAAATGTGTTATTTTGTAGTTTTGATGTCTTCACTGTTATTCTACAATGTAGAAAATAGTAAAAATATTAAGAAAAACCCTGGAATGAGTAGGTGTGTCCAAACTTTTGACTGTCTGTATACAGTGGGGGGGGGGAAGTATTTAGTCAGCCACCAATTGTGCAAGTTCTCCCACTTAAAAAGATGAGAGAGGCCAGTAATTTTCATCATAGGTACACGTCAACTATGACAGACAAATTGAGATTTTTTTTTCCAGAAAATCACATTGTAGGATTTTTAATGAATTTATTTGCAAATTATGGTGGAAAATAAGTATTTGGTCACCTACAAACAAGCAAGATTTCTGGCTCTCACAGACCTGTAACTTCTTCTTTAAGAGGCTCCTCTGTCCTCCACTCGTTACCTGTATTAATGGCACCTGTTTGAACTTGTTATCAGTATAAAAGACACCTTTCCACAACCTCAAACAGTCACACTCCAAACTCCACTATGGCCAAGACCAAAGAGCTGTCAAAGGACACCAGAAACAAAATTGTAGACCTGCACCAGGCTGGGAAGACTGAATCTGCAATAGGTAAGCAGCTTGGTTTGAAGAAATCAACTATGGGAGCAATTATTAGGAAATGGAAGACATACAAGACAACTGATAATCTCCCTCGATCTGGGGCTCCACACAAGATCTCACCCCGTGGGGTCAAAATGATCACAAGAACGGTGAGCAAAAATCCCAGAACCACACGGGGGGACCTAGTGAATGACCTGCAGAGAGCTGGGACCAAAGTAACAAAGCCTACCATCAGTAACACACTACGCCGCCAGGGACTCAAATCCTGCAGTGCCAGACGTGTCCCCCTGCTTAAGCCAGTACATGTCCAGGCCCGTCTGATGTTTGCTAGAGTGCATTTGGATGATCCAGAAGAGGATTGGGAGAATGTTAAATGGTCAGATGAAACCAAAATATAACTTTTTTGGTAAAAACTCAACTCGTCATGTTTGGAGGACAAAGAATGCTGAGTTGCATCCAAAGAACACCATACCTACTGTGAAGCATGGGGGTGGAAACATCATGCTTTGGGGCTGTTTTTCTGCAAAGGGACCAGGACGACTGATCCGTGTAAAGGAAAGAATGAATGGGGCCATGTATTGTTAGATTTTGAGTGAAAACCTCCTTCCATCAGCAAGGGCATTGAAGATGAAACGTGGCTGGGTCTTTCAGCATGACAATGATCCCAAACACACCGCCCGGGCAACGAAGGAGTGGCTTCGTAAGAAGCATTTCAAGGTCCTGGAGTGGCCTAGCCAGTCTCCAGATCTCAACCCCATAGAAAATCTTTGGAGGGAGTTGAAAGTCTGTTGCCCAGCGACAGCCCCAAAACATCACTGCTCTAGAGGAGATCTGCATGGAGGAATGGGCCAAAATACCAGCAACAGTGTGTGAAAACCTTGTGAAGACTTACAGAAAACGTTTGACCTGTGTCATTGCCAACAAAGGGTATATAACAAAGTATTGAGAAACTTTTGTTATTGACCAAATACTTATTTTCCACCATAATTTGCAAATAAAATCATTAAAAATCCTGCAATGTGATTTTCTGGAGAAAAAAATTCTCATTTTGTCTGTCATAGTTGACGTGTACCTATGATGAAAATTACAGGCCTCTCATCTTTTTAAGTGGGAGAACTTGCACAATTGGTGGCTGACTAAATACTTTTTCCCCCCACTGTATACTAACTATACTACATATACTTACTATACTACACACTACATATACGAACTATACTACACACTACATACTACATATACTAACTACACTACATATACTTACTATACTACACACTACATATACTAACTATACTACACACAACATACTACATATACTAACTACACTACATATACCTACTGCACACTACATATACCAGGAATACCTGGGATAGTATAAAAGTAATCGTTCTACCCCCCCCCTACCCCACCCCACTAAAAACAAATAAATTACTATTTTTAAAAAAAATGTGAAAAAATGAAACAAATAATAATACAAATGAAATAAAAAAAGAGAATTTAAAAAATGTTTTTTTAAACACAAAAAAAAACACACTAAAACCAATGAAGTATACTCTAGTATACTACTAGTCTACTACTCTAGGATACTACTAGGCTGCTACTCTAGGATACTACTCTAGGATTCTACTAGGCTACTACTCTAGGATACTACTAGGATACTACTCTAGGATACTACTAGGCTACTACTCTATGATACTACTAGGATACTACTCTAGGATACTACTAGGCTACTACTCTAGGATACTACTAGGCTACTACTCTAGGATACTACTAGGCTACTACTCTAGGATACTACTAGGCTACTACTCTAGGATACTACTAGGCTACTACTCTAGGATACTATTAGGATACTACTCTAGGATACTATTAGGATACTACTCTAGGATATTACTAGGATACTACTCTATGATACTACTAGGCTACTACTCTAGGATACTACTAGTCTACTACTCTAGGATACTACTAGTCTACTACTCTAGGATACTACTAGGCTACTACTCTAGGATACCACTCTAGGATACTATTAGGATAGTACTCTAGGATACTACTAGTATACTACTCTAGGATACTACTAGGATACTACTCTAGGATACTACTAGGCTACTACTCTATGATACTACTAGGATACTACTCTAGGATACTACTCTAGGATACTACTAGGCTTCTACTCTAGGATACTACTAGGATACTACTCTAGGATACTACTAGGCTACTACTCTATGATACTACTAGGATACTACTCTAGGATACTACTAGGCTACTACTCTAGGATACTACTAGGCTACTACTCTAGGATACTACTAGGCTACTACTCTAGGATACTACTAGGCTACTACTCTAGGATACTACTAGGCTATTACTCTAGGATACTACTAGGCTACTACTCTAGGATACTATTAGGATACTACTCTAGGATATTACTAGGCTACTACTCTATGATACTACTAGGATACTACTCTAGGATACTACTAGGCTACTACTCTAGGATACTACTAGGCTACTACTCTAGGATACTACTCTAGGATACTACTAGTCTACTACTCTAGGATACTACTAGGCTACTACTCTAGGATACTACTAGGCTACTACTCTAGGATACTACTAGTCTAATACTCTAGGATACCACTCTAGGATACTATTAGGATAGTATCTGTAAAAAACTCTAGGAACAATACTCTATACTAGTTACTACTCTAGGATACTACTAGGTTACTCTATGATACTACTAGCTACTACTCTAGGATACTACTAGGCTACTACTCTAGGATACACTAGGCTACTACTCTAGGATACTAACCTAGGCTACTACTCTAGGTATACTCACTCTAGGATACTACTAGGTACTACTCTAGGATACTACTAGTGACTACTCTAGGATACTACTAGGCTACTACTCTATGATACTACTAGCTACTACTCGTACTACCTA
>LR778264.1:63268996-63311496 GCA_902810595.1 Coregonus sp. 'balchen'
TGTGTTTTAAGGTTTTAATGTGTTATAATGTGTTACCTGGGGAAATTGAAAGTTTTAATGTTTAAATGTTTATAATGTTTCCTGGGAGTTTGTGTTTTTGTGTTATAAAGTGTTACCTGGAGAAATTGATTGTTGTAATGTGTTTTATAATTGTGTTATAATGTGTTACCATGGAGAACTTGATGTGTTGTAATGTGTTATAATGTGTTATAATGTGTTACCATGGAGAACTTGATGTGTTGTAATGTGTTATAATGTGTTATAATGTGTTACCATGGAGAAGTTGATGTGTTGTAATGTGTTATAATGTGTTACCATGGAGAACTTGATGTGTTGTAATGTGTTATAATGTGTTATAATGTGTTACCATGGAGAACTTGATGTGTTATAATGTTTTATAATGTGTTATAATGTGTTACCATGGAGAACTTGATGTGTTGTAATGTGTTATAATGTGTTATAATGTGTTACCCAGGGAGAACTGATGTGTTGTAATGTGGTTATAATGTGTTATAATGGTGGGTACCATGGAGAACTTGATGTGTTATAATGTGTTATAATGTGTTATAATGTGTTACCATGGAGAAGTTGATGTGTTGTAATGTGTTATAATGTTTATAATGTGTTATAATGTGTTACCATGGAGAACTTGATGTGTTGTAATGTTTTAATGTGTTATAATGTGTTACCTTGGAGAACCTGACCATTTCAAAGGGATCTCTGGTGTCTTTGGGCTTCTTGGACTTCACAGAGGCACTATGGGAAGGAACCACGGGTAAATACACACTACTGAGGGACACAGTGGTACACTATGGGGAGGAACCACGGGTAAATACACACTACTGGGGGACACAGTGGTACACTATGGGGAGGAACCACGGTAAATACACACTACTGGGGGACACAGTGGAACCTATGGGGAGGAACCACGGGTAAATACACACTACTGGGGGACACAGTGGTACACTATGGGGAGGAACCACGGGTAAATACACACTACTGGGGGACACAGTGGTACACTATGGGGAGGAACCACGGGTAAATACACACTACTGGGGGACACAGTGGTACACTATGGGGAGGACCACGGGTAAATACACACTACTGGGGGACACAGTGGTACACTATGGGGAGGAACCACGGGTAAATACACACTACTGGGGACACAGTGGAACACTATGGGGAGGAACCACGGGTAAATACACACTACTGGGGGACACAGTGGTACACTATGGGGAGGAACCACGGGTAAATACACACTACTGGGGGGCACAGTGGTACACTATGGGGAGGAACCACGGGTAATACACACTACTGGGGGGACACAGTGGTACCTATGGGGAGGAACCACGGGTAAATACACACTACTGGGGGACACAGTGGTACACTATGGGGAGGAACCACGGGTAAATACACACTACTGAGGGACACAGTGGAACACTATGGGGAGGAACCACGGGTAAATACACACTACTGGGGGACACAGTGGTACACTATGGGGAGGAACCACGGGTAATACACACTACTGGGGGACACAGTGGTACACTATGGGGAGGAACCACGGGTAAACACACCTACTGGGGGACACAGTGGTACACTATGGGGAGGAACCACGGTAAATACACACTACTGGGGGACACAGTGGTACACTATGGGGAGGAACCACGGGTAAATACACACTACTGGGGGGGACAGTGGTACACTATGGGGAGGAACCACGGGTAAATACACACTACTGGGGGGGACAGTGGTACACTATGGGGAGGAACCACGGGTAAATACACACTACTGGGGGGGACACAGTGGTACACTATGGGGAGGAACCACGGGTAAATACACACTACTGGGGGACACAGTGGTACACTATGGGGAGGAACCACGGGTAAATACACACTACTGGGGGGACACAGTGGTACACTATGGGGAGGAACCACGGGTAAATACACACTACTGGGGACACAGTGGAACACTATGGGGAGGAACCACGGGTAAATACACACTACTGGGGGACACAGTGGTACACTATGGGGAGGGAAAACCACGGGTAAATACACACTACTGGGGGGACACAGTGGTACACTATGGGGAGGAACCACGGGTAAATACACACTACTGGGGGACACAGTGGTACACTATGGGGAGGAACCACGGGTAAATACACACTACTGGGGGGACACAGTGGTACACTATGGGGAGGAACCACGGGTAAATACACACTACTGAGGGACACAGTGGAACACTATGGGGAGGAACCACGGGTAAATACACACTACTGGGGGGACACAGTGGTACACTATGGGGAGGAACCACGGGTAAATACACACTACTGGGGGGACACAGTGGTACACTATGGGGGAGGAACCACGGGTAAACACACACTACTGGGGGACACAGTGGTACACTATGGGGAGGAACCACGGGTAAATACACACTACTGGGGGGACACAGTGGTACACTATGGGGGAGGAACCACGGGTAAATACACACTACTGGGGGGGGACAAGTGGTACACTATGGGGAGGAACCACGGGTAAATAACACACTACTGGGGGGGACAGTGGTACACTATGGGGAGGAACCACGGGTAAATACACACTACTGGGGGACACAGTGGTACACTATGGGGAGGAACCACGGGTAAATACACACTACTGGGGGGGACAGTGGTACACTATGGGAGGAACCACGGGTAAATACACACTACTGGGGACACAGTGGTACACTATGGGGAGGAACCACGGGTAAATACACACACTAACTGGGGGGACACAGTGGTACACTATGGGGAGGAACCACGGGTAAATACACACTACTGGGGGACACAGTGGAACACTATGGGAGGAACACGGGTAAATACACACTACGGGGGGACACAGTGGTAACACTATGGAGGAACCACGGGTAATACCCACTACGGGGGGACACAGTGGTACAACTATGGGGAGGAACCACGGGTAAATACACACTACTGGGGGACACAGTGGTACACTATGGGGAGGAACCACGGGTAAATACACACTACTGGGGGACACAGTGGTACACTATGGGGAGGAACCACGGGTAAATACACACTACTGGGGAGGAACACAGGGTAAACACTATGGGAGGAACCACGTGGAAACACACTATGGGGAGGAACCACGGGTAAATACACACTACTGAGGGACACAAGTGGTAACACTATGGGGAGGAACCACGGGTAAATACACACTACTGGGGGGACACAGTGGTACACTATGGGGAGGAACCACGGGTAAATACCACACTACTGGGGGGACACAGTGGTACACTATGGGGAGGAACCACGGGTAAATACACACTACTGGGGGGACACAGTGGTACACTATGGGGAGGAACCACGGGTAAATACACACTACGGGGGGACACAGTGGTACACTATGGGGAGGAACCACGGGTAAATACACACTACTGGGGGGGACAGTGGTACACTATGGGGAGGAACCACGGGTAAATACACACTACTGGGGGACACAGTGGTACACTATGGGGAGGAACCACGGGTAAATACACACTTACTGGGGGACAGGGACACAGTGTGACACTATGGGGACGGAGGAACCACGGGTAAATACACACTACTGGGGGACACAGTGGGTACACTATGGGGAGGAAACCACGGGTAAATACACACTACTGGGGGACACAGTGGAACACTATGGGGAGGAAACCACGGGTAAATACACACTACTGGGGGACACAGTGGTACACTATGGGGAGGAACCACGGGTAAATACACATACTGGGGGACACAGTGGGACACTATGGGGAGGAACCACGGGTAAATACACACTACTGGGGGACACAGTGGTACACTATGGGGAGGAACCACGGGTAAATACACACTACTGGGGGACACAGTGGTACACTATGGGGAGGAACCACGGGTAAATACACACTACTGGGGGACACAGTGGAACACTATGGGGAGGAACCACGGGTAAATACACACTACTGGGGGACACAGTGGTACACTATGGGGGAGGAACCACGGGTAAATACACACTACTGGGGGACACAGTGGTACACTATGGGGAGGAACCACGGGTAAACACACTACTGGGGGACACAGTGGTACACTATGGGGAGGAACCACGGGTAAATACACACTACTGGGGGACACAGTGGTACCCTATGGGAGGAACCACGGGTAAATACACACTACTGGGGGACACAGTGGTACACTATGGGGAGGAACCACGGGTAAATACACACTACTGGGGGGACACAGTGGTACACTAGGGGGAGGAACCACGGGTAAATACAACACTACTGGGGGACACAGTGGAATGGGAGGAACCACGACATGATGGGGAGGAACCACGGGTAAAATACACACTACGGGGGACACAGTGGTAACACTATGGGGAGGAACCACGGGTAAATACACACTACTGGGGGGGGACAGTGGTAACACTATGGGGGAGGAACCACGGGTAAATACACACTACTGGGGGACACAGTGGTAACACTATGGGGAGGAACCACGGGTAAAATACACACTACTGGGGGACACAGTGGAACACTATGGGGAGGAACCACGGGTAAATACACACTACTGGGGGGACACAGTGGTACAACTATGGGGAGGAACCACGGGTAAATACACAACTACTGGGGGGACACAGTGGAACACTATGGGGGAGGAACCACGGGGTAAATACACAACGACTGGGGGAGGAACCACGGGTAAATACAACACTACTGGGGGGGACAGTGGTACACTATGGGGAGGAACCACGGGTAAATACACACTACTGGGGGAGGAACCACGGGTAAATACACACTACTGGGGGAGGAACCACGGGTAAATACACACTACTGGGGGAGGAACCACGGGTAAATACACACTACTGGGGGGGACAGTGGAACACTATGGGGAGGAACCACGGGTAAATACACACTACTGGGGGGGACAGTGGTACACTATGGGGAGGAACCACGGGTAAATACACACTACTGGGGGAGGAACCACGGGTAAATACACACTACTGGGGGGGACAGTGGAACACTATGGGGAGGAACCACGGGTAAATACACACTACTGGGGGACAGTGGTACACTATGGGGAGGAACCACGGGTAAATACACCCTACTGGGGGAGGAACCACGGTAAATACACACTACTGGGGAGGAAACCACGGGTAAATACACACTACTACTTGGGGGGGACAGTGGTACACTATGGGGGAGGAAAACCACGGGTAAATACACACTACTGGGGGAGGAACCACGGGTAAATACCCCTTGGGGAGGAACCACCCGGGTAAATACACACTACTGGGGGACAGTGGACACTAGGGAGGAACCACGGGTAATACACACTACTGGGGAGGAACCACGGGTAAATACACACTACTGGGGAGGACCCCGGGAATACACACTATGGGGGAGGAACCACGGGTAAATACACACTACTGGGGGGGACAGTGGTACACTATGGGGAGGAACCACGGGTAAATACCCCACCTACTGGGGGGGACAGTGGTTACACCCATGGGGAGGAACCACGGGTAAATACACACTAACTGGGGAGGAACCACGGGTAAATACACACTACTGGGGGAGGAACCACGGGTAAATACACACTACTGGGGGAGGAACCACGGGTAAATACACACTACTGGGGAGGAACCACGGGTAAATACACCTACTGGGGGGGAACAGTGGAAAACTATGGGGAGGAACCACGGGTAATACACACATACGGGGGAGGAAACCCACGGGTAACCACACTACTGGGGGGGGAACCACGGGTAAATACACACTACTGGGGACAGTGGACACTATGGGGAGGAACCACGGGTAAATACAACACTACTGGGGGAGGAACCACGGGTAATACACACTACTTGGGGGACAGGGAACACTATGGGGAAAACCACGGGTAATACACACTACTGGGGGACAGTGGAACACTAGGGGAGGAACCACGGGAATACAATACCACACTAACTGGGGGGGACAGTGGTACACTATGGGGAGGAACCACGGGTAAATACACACTACTGGGGGGGAACGGGAAACACTATGGGGAGGAACCACGGGTAAATACACCACTGGGGGGGAACAGTGGTACACTATGGATGAAGTTGAGTCATTAAAACTGTTTTTCACCACTCCCAATCTCCTTGTTACCAAACTATAGTTTTTTGCAAGTCTACTTTGTCATGACACAAGATCATTTTCCAACAGTTATTACGACAGATTATTTCACGTGTAATCACTGTATGCACATTCCCCGTGGGGCAGAAGTTTACACTAGTTGCTGTGCCTTTAAACACACTTGGGAAAATGTCCCAGAAAATTATTCATGGCTTTTAAAGCTTCGACCTCATTTGATTCAATTGAGGGTGTACCTGTGGGATTTATTTTCAAGGCCTACCGTCACTCGTGCAATCTTTGCTTACACATGTGAAAATCAAAAGAAATCAGCCACAGACCTCAGAAAAAAAATGGTAGACCTCCACCAGTCTGTTCATCCTTGGGACCATTTTCCAAACATCCTGAAGTACCACGTTCATCTGTACAAACAATCTACCAATATAAAAAAACCCACCAGTGACCACGCAGCCGTCATAACGCTCTAAGGAGAACGCGTTCTGTCTCCTAGAGATGGACATACTTTGGTGCAAAAGGTGCAAATTAATCCCAGAACAAGGACCTTGTGACGATGGCGGAGATACAGGACAAAAGTCTATATCCACAGTAAACGATCCTATAATCCACATAACCTGAAAGGGCCGCTCAGCAAGGCGAACACTGTCCAAAACCCCCATAAAACAATCCAGACTATATACGGGTTGCAACTGCAACATGGGGACAAAGATCGTATTTTTTGGAGAAATGTCCCCTCTGTCTGATGAAACAAAAATAGAACTGTTGGCCATAATGAACCATCGGTATGGGTTTGGAGGAAAAAGGGGGTGAGGCTTGCAAGCCGAAGAACAACCATACCCAACCGTGAAGCACGTGGGTGCAGCATCATGCTGTGGGGTTGCTTTGCTTGCAGAGGGACTGGTGCCCTCACAAAAATAATGGCATCATATGAAAGGAAAATTATGTATATATTGAAGCAACCTCTCAAGTCAAGACATCAGTCAGGAGTTAAGCGTGGTCGCAAATGGGTCTTCCACTGTACAATGCCATTTACATTTCCATTAACATTTTTATGTCATTTAGCAGACGCTCATTATCCAAGCGACTGACAGGAGCAATTAGGGTTTAGTGCCTTGCTCAAGGGCACATTACGTCATTTAGCATACTCTCTTAGCCAGAGCACTACAAGTTGGTGCATTCACCCTATAGCCAGTGGGATAACCACGTTACAACAATTATACTTTTTTTTTTTTTTGGGGGGGGGTAGAAGGATTACTTATCCTATCCCAACCACAAACCATCCCAGGTGTTTCCTTAAGAGGAGAGGTGGGTTCAAATGTCTCCGAAGGTGGTGAGTGACTCCGCTGTCCTGGAGTGACCCGCTGTCCTGTCGTCGTGAGGGAAGCTTGTTCCACCATTGGGGTGCCGTGCCAAGCAGCGAAACAGCCTTTGACTGGCCTGGGACGGGAACTAACTATGCTTCCCCGCAGAGGAAGGGACCAGCATGCAGAGTGGATGAACGCAATGCCCATACACACTACTGGGGACACAGTGTAACCTTGGGAGGAACCACGGGTAATACACACTACTTGGGGACACAGTGGTACACTATGGGAGTGAACCACTGTTAAAATACACACTACTTGGGGACACAGTTGGTACACTAATGGGAGTAATCCACGGGTAAATACACACTACTGGGACCAGTGGTACACTATGGGGGGAACCACGGGTAATACAACACTACTGGGGACACAGGTGGTACACTATGGTGAGGAACCACGGGTAAATACACACACTGGGGACACAGTGTGGACACTATGGTGAGGAACCACGGGTAATCCACACTACTCTGTGGGAACACATTTTACCTATGGGAGAACCACGGGTAAATACACACTAACTGGGACACAGTGGTACACTATGGGGAGGAACACACGGGTAAATCCACACTACTGGGGGACACATTGGTACACTATGTGGAGGAGACCACGGGGAAATAACACACTACTGGTGGACACAGTGTTTACACTATGGGAGGAACCACGGGTAATACACACTACTGATTGACACAGTGGAAACACTAATGGGAGGAACCACGGGACATACAGCACTGACTGGTGGACACAGTGGTGACACTATGGGAGGAACCACGGGTTAATACACACTACTACTGGGGGACACAGTGGTAACTAGGGGAGGAACCACGGGTAAACACACACTACTTGGGCACAGTGTCACTAATGGGGGAGGAACCCGGGTAAATACCACTACTACTGGGGGACACAGTGGTACAACTGTGGAGTAACCACTGGTAAATACACCTACTTCACACTGTGGGGGCAGTGGTACACTAGGGGGAGGTAACGCACGGTTATAACACTCCTGGGGGGGACCGTGTACACTATGGGGAATGACCACGGGTAAATACACACTACCTGGGGGACACAGTGGTACACATGGGGAGAACCACGGGTAAATACATCCTAACTGGGGGACACAAGTGTTAACTATGGTGATGAACCCCTGGTAATACACCTACTGGGGGACACAGTGTACACTATGGGTAGTAACCACGGGTAAATACACACACGGGGACACGTGGAACAATATGGGGAGGACCCACTGGTAAAAAATTTTTAAAACCAACCGTACTGGGGACACAGTGGTACAACTAGGGGAGAAACCACGTGTAAATACACACTACTGGGGGACACAGTGGTACACTATGGGGAGGAACCACGGTAAATCACACTACTGGTGGACACAGTGGTACACTATGGTGAGGAACCCGGGTAATACACCTACTGTTTGACACAGTGGTACACTATGGGAGGAACCACTGTAATACCCACTACTGATGGACACTGTGGAACACTATGGGATGAACCACGGGTAATACACACTACTGCTGGGGGACACAGTGGTAGCACTATGGGAGACACCACTTGTAATACCACTACTTGGACACAGTGTACCCTATGGGGATGAACCACGGGTAAACACCACTACTTGGGGTACACAGTGGTACACATGGGAGACCACGGGTAAATACACACTACGGTGGACACAGGGTACCCTATGGGGGGAACCACTGGTAAATACACACAATACTACTGCTGGGGTGACAGTGGTACCACATGGGGAGGACCACGGGTAAATACACCTACTCTGGTGGGGACAGTGTACACTATGGGGAGGAACCACCGGGTAAATA
The DNA here is from genome assembly GCA_902810595.1 of Coregonus sp. 'balchen'. NCBI lineage: Eukaryota > Metazoa > Chordata > Actinopteri > Salmoniformes > Salmonidae > Coregonus > Coregonus sp. 'balchen'. Next base: position 63,278,331 of record LR778264.1, read on the forward strand.
CAACACACTACTGGGGACACAGTGTACCTATTGGAGTAACCACTGGTACATCACCCTACTGTGTGGGACAGTGGTACGACTAGGGAGAACCCTGGTAATACACACTACTGGGGGACACAGTGGTCGCCTATGGGGAAGGAACCACTGGTAAATACCACTACTGGGGACACATGGTACACTATGGGGAGGAACCAGGTTAAATACACACTACTGGGGGACACAGTGAACACTATGGGGAGGAACCACGTGTCATACACACTACTGTGGGGACACAGTTGTACACTAGGGGAGGAACCACGGTTAATACACACTACGGTGGGACACAGTGACACTATGGGGAGGAACCGACGGGTAAATACACCCTACTGGGACCATGGGTACAACTATGGGGAGGAACCACGGTGTAAATACACACTACTGGGGGACCAGTGGTATCACTTGTGGAGGAACCACGGGTAATACACATACGGGGGGAGGAACCACCGGGTTTAATACACACTACTGAGGGACACGTGGACCTATGGGGAGAACCACGGTAAAATGCACACTACTTTGGGGGACACAGTGGTTACACTATGGTGAGGAACCACGGGTAATCCAACACCTACCTCTACTTTCTGGGGGGACACAGTGGGTACAACGCTATGGGGAGGAACCACGGTAAATACCACACTGTGGGGAACACCTGGTACACTATTTGGTGGAGAACCCTGGTAAATACACACCTACTGTGGGACACAGTGGTAACACTCTGGGGAGGAACCACGGGTTAAATACACACTACTAACTTGGGGGGGACAGTGGTACACTATGGGGAAGGAACCACGGTAAATACACACTACTGGGTACACATTGTACACTAGGGGTAGGCCACGGGTAATACACCTACTGGGGGACACAGTGGAACACTATGGGGAGACCGCGGTAAATACACACTACTGAGGACCGTGGTACCTATGGGCGGGAACCACGGGTAATACACACTACTGGGGTACACAGTGGTACACTATGTTGAGGAACCACGGGTAAATACACACGACTGGGGGACACCGTGGTACACTATGGGGAGGAACCACGGGTAAATAACACACACCTGGGGGACACCGTGGTACACTAATGGGAGGAACACGGTCATACACAACACTGTGGTACAACAGTGGTACACTGATGGGAGGAACAACGTTACATACCAACTACTGGGGGACACATTGGTACCTTATGGGGAGGACCACGGGTAAATACCACACTACTGGGGGACACCGTGGAACACTATGGGGAGAACCACGGGTACATACACACTACTGGTGACACAGTGGTACACTATGGGGATGGAACCACGGTAAATACACACTACGGGGTACACAGTTTGTACACTAGGGGAGGAACCACGGGTAAATACACACTACTGTTGGACAACAGTGGACACTATTGGAGGAACCACGGGTAATACACACTACTGGGGGACACAGTGGTACACTAGGTGGAGGAACCAGGGAACACACACTACTGGGGGGAACACCGTGTTACAGTATGGGGAGGAACCAGGGTTAATACACACTACTGGGGGACACAGTGGTACACTATGGGGAGGAACCACGTGTAAATACACACTACTGGTGGACACAGTGGGTACACTATGGGGGAGGAACCACGGGTAAATACACACTACTCCACACTAACTGGGGGAACCAGTGGTACACTAGGGGAGAACCACTGTACTACACACTACTGGGGGACACAGTGGAACCTAGGGAGAACCACGGGTAAATACACACTACTGGGGGACACTGGTACACTAGGTGAGGAACCACGGGTAAATACACACTACTACTAACCTTTACTTACTGGGGGGGAAGTGTTACACTAGGGAGGAACCACGGAAATACACACTACTGGGGGGACACAGTGGTACAACTATTGTGAGGAACCACGGGTAATACACACTACTGGGGGACACAGTGGAACACTATGGGAGGAACCACGGGTAAATACACCTACTGAGGGGACACCAGTGGTACCTATGGGGGAGGAACCACGGGTATACACACTACTGGGGGACACGTGGAACACTAATGTGGCGGAACCACGGTAAATACACACTACTTGGGAGGAACCACGGGTAACTACAACTACTGGGGGGGACTTGGTACACTATGGGAGGAACCACGGGTAATACACACTACTGGGGAGGAACCACGTGTAAATACACACTACTGGGGGAGGAACCATCGGTAAATACACCTACTGGGGGAGTAGAGCCACGGGGTGGGTAAATACACAACTACTGGGGGGACAGTTGAACACTATGGGGTAGGAACCACGGGTAAATACACACACTGGGGGGGACAGTGGTACACTATGGGGAGGGGAACCACGTAAATTACACACTACTGGGAGGAACCACGGGTAAATACACACTACTTACTTAAACTGGGGGGACGTGGAAACACTATGGGGAGGAACCACGGGTAAATACCCACTACTCTGGGGGGGACAGTGGTACACTATGGGGAGGAACCACGGGTAATAACCACTACTGGTTGGGAACCCACGGGTAAAATACACACTACTTGGGAGGAAGCCACGGTTAAATACACACACTGGGTGGGGACAGTGTTACACTTGGGAGAACCACGGTAATACACCACTACTGGGGCGGAACCACGGTAAATACACACTACTGGGGGAGGAACCACGGGTAACACCACTACTGGGGAGCTGGGGGGGAACCAGTGGGTACACTATGGGGGAAGGGAACCACGGTAATACACACTACTTGGGGAGGACCACGGGTAAATACACACTACTGGGGAGGAACCACGGTAAATACACACTACTGGGGGAGGAACCACGGGTACATACACAACTACTTGGGGGAACAGTGGTACACTATGGTAGGAACCACGGTTAAATACACACTACTGGGGGGGAGAGACCAGTGGTAACACTATGGGGAGGAACCACGGTAATACACCTACTGGGGATAGGAACCACGGGTAAATACACACTACTGGTTGTAGAACCACTGTTACATACCCAACTACTTGGGAGGAACCACGGTAAATACACACTACAACTGGGGGAGGAACACGGTAAATACACACTACTGGGGGGGAACAGTTGGACACTATGGGAGGAACCACGGGTAAATACCACTACTGGGGGATGAACCCCGGGTAAATACCACTACTGGGGGAGGACCACGGTAAATACCACTACTGGGGGACGTGGAAACTAATTGGGAGGAACCACGGGTAAATTACACACTACGGAGGGGGATGAACACGGGTAAATAACCACTACTTGGGGGGACAGGGTGGAACACTATGGGAGGAACCCCACGGGTACATAACACACTACTGGGGACAGTGTAAACCTTGGGGAGGAACCACGGGTAAATACACACTACTGGGGGGGGACAGTGATTACACTATGTGGAGGACCCGGGTAAATACACACTACTGGGACGGGGGTGACAGTGGAACACTATGGGGGGAACACGGGTAATACACACTACTTCTGGGGGGGACAGTGGTACACTATGGGAGAACCACGGGTAAATACACACTACTCTGGGGGGGACAGTGAACACCTATTGGGAGGAACCACGGGTAAATACCCACTACTGGGGGGAACATTGGAACACTATTGGGGGAACCCACGGTAAATACACACTACGTGGGGGACGTTGGTACCTATGGTGGATAACCACGGTTAAATACACACTACTGGGGGGACTTGAACACTATGGGAGGAAACCACACGGTAAATACACACTACTGGTTAGGGGAACACGGGTAAAAAAAAAAAATTTTTTTTACACCTACTGGGGAGTAACCACGTGTAAATACACACTACCTGGGGGACAGTGGAACACTATGGGGAGGACCACTGTAAATCCACACACTGGGGGAGGGGACCACTGGTAAATACACACTACTGGGGGACAGTGAACACTATGGGGAGGAACCACGGTAAATACACCTACTGGGACAGTGGCACCCTATTGGGAGGAACCACGGGTAAATACACCCTACTTGGGGGGGACCGTGGTACCAATGGGTAAGAACCACAGGTAAATACACACTACTGGGGAGGACAGTGGAACCCTATGGGGAGGAACCACGGGTAATACACACTACCTGGGGGGGACAGTGGTACACTATGGGGAGGAACCACGGGTAAATACAACCCTACTACTGGGGGGGACAGTGGAACCTCTGGGGAGGACCCACAGGGTAAATACACACTACTACTGGGGGGACATGGAACACTATGGGAAAAAGGGAAAAAAAAAAACCACGGGTAAATACACACTACTGGGGGGTACAGTGGTACACTAGGGGGGAATGACCACTGGTAATACCACTACGGGGGATGTGAACCGGGGTAAATACACACTACTGGGGGACACAGTGGAAGGTGTGAGAGTGGTGTGAGTTGTGTGAGTGGTGTGAGTGGTGTGAGTGGTGTGAGTGGTGTGAGTGGTGTGAGTGGTGTGAGTGGTGTGAGTGGTGTGAGTGTTTACCCCTTGGCAGCTGGTTGTCTGTAGTATTTCTTGGCGAACTCCACCATGTCGTACTGCGTGTCCTGGATAACGCTCTCGTCCATCTCTAGAAACTCATCAAACCCCTCCTAAACCACAACAACAGCTTAGAGAGAGAGAGGTCGTACTGCGTGTCTACTATAGTATATAATGTAGTGGTAATGTAGTGTGTACCTCCAGGGTGGGGTCTATCTCGTGAGCGGCCGCGCTGGACGCCACGGCCACAGCCATAGCCGATGTCACGGCAACACGCCCTGCTCCTCCTTTAAGCGCCGCCCTGCGGTCGGCCGGGAGGGACAGGAAATCAGGAGCAGCGACGGGACGGACACAATCTGACGGGAACGCCCCTGCACGACCACACACCGCTCCAAACTTCCAACCTGGTAGAACAACAGACAGGGGAAGACACACACACAGAGGAGAGAGAGAGATGAGGTGAAGGACGAGGAGAGAGAGAGACGAGGTGAAGGAAGAGGAGAGAGAGAGATGAGGTGAAGGAAGAGAAGAGAGAGAGATGAGGTGAAGGAGAGGAGGAGAGAGAGATGAGGTGAAGGAAGAGGAGAGAGAGATGAGGTGAAGGACGGAGTAGAGAGAGAGAGATTGAGGTGAAGAAGAGAAGCGATAGGAGTTTAAGGAAAAGAGAGAGATAGATGAGTGAAGGAGAGAAAGAGAGAAGATGTGAAGGAGATACAGATACGATTTCTGTAAGGAAGAGGAGAGAGAGATGAGGTGAAGGAAGAGGAGAGAGAGATTCTTGACTGACGATAAGAGAGAGCTTAGGAGTGAAGTAATAGAATTATAGTATATGAGGTTAAGGAAGAGGACCGATAGAGAAGATTAGTTGCAAGGAAGAGAAGAGAGAGTAGATGAGGTGAAGTAGCGAAGACGATAATAGTGAAGGAAAGACAGAGAGAGAGATGAGGTGAAGGAATAGGAGAAGAATAATGGAGTGTGAAAGGAAGGAGAAGAGAGAGATGAGGTGAAGGACAGTACATCTATCTATATTCGGTTGACGGAAGATAAGCTAGCGATGAGGTCCGAAGCGTATAAGAGAGATGATGTGTAAGCAGATGATAAGAGATTATGTGCATGAAGAGTAGGAGACTCTCTCTCTCTTCGTTTCCTTCCGCTCCTCTCGCGCTTCTGTTCATTCTCTTCTCTCGACTCTCTTCTTTTCCTTCCTTTCTCTGCTCTCTTCTTTTCCGGTCATCTTTTTCCTCTCTCTTCTTTTCCTTCCGTGCGCTCTCTCTTTCTTTTCCTTCCTCTTCTCTCTCGTACTCGTTCGTTTTCCTTCCTCTTCTCGCGCTCTTCTTTTCCGCCGCGTCCTCTCGATCTTCGGTTTCCTTCCTCTCCGCAGAGAATATTAGGTTGAGGAAAGGACAATATACATATTAGGTTCAAGGGAATATGATAGAGAGATGATGTGAAGAAGAGTAGAGATAGATTATGTGACGGAAGATAATAGATAGCTGAGGTGAAGAAGAGAATAGAGAGATGAGTGAAGAAGATGAGATAGATAGATTATTGTGAAGTAAGAGTCTTCTCTCTCTTCTTTCGGTGCCTCTCTTCCACTCTCTCTCCTTTTCCTTCCTCTTCTCGCTCTCTTCTCTTTCCTTCCTCGCCTCTCTCTCTTCCCTTTGCGTCCTCTTCTCTCGCTCTTCTTTTCCTTCCTCGTCGCTCTCTCTTCTGTGCCTGCCTCGTCGCGCTCAGCTCTTCTGCGTGCCGGCAGCGGCGCGCGCCTGCGGTGCCGGCCGCGGTCTCGCGCTCGCTGCGGTGCCGGCCGCGGCGCGCGCGCTCTCGTGCCGGCCGCGTCGCGCGCGCTCGGTGCCGTCCGCGCGCGCGCGCTGACGGTGCCGGCCGCGGCGCGCGCCGCGCTGCGGTGCCGGCCGCGGCCGCGCGCGCTGGTTGCCTGCCGCGGCGCTCGCGGCGGCGGTGCCGGCCGCGGCTCTCTGCGGTGCCGCCGCGGGGACGCGCGCGCTGCGGTGCCGGCCGCGGCGCGCTGCGGTCGGCCGCGGCGCGCGCGCGCGCGTGCCGGCCGCGGCGCGCTGCGGTGCCGCCCGTCGGCGAGCGCTGCTGGCCGGCCGCGGCGGCGCGCCTGCGGTGCCCGGCCCGCCTGCGCGCGCCGCGCTGCGGTGCCCGGCCGCGGCGCGCGCGCGCCTCCGGTCCGGCCGCGCCGCTCGCGCTGCGTGCCGGCCGCGCCGCGCGCGCTTCGGTGCCGGCCGCGTGCGCTCGCGCTGCTGTGCGGCGCGCCCGGTCCCGCGCTGCGGTGCCTGCCGCGGCCCTCGCGCGCTGTGCCCGGCCGCGGCTCGCGCGCTCGCTTCGGTGCCGTCCGCGGCGCGCGCGCTTGCGTGCCCCGCGGCGCGCGCGCGGCTCTTGCCGGCCTCGGCGCGCGCGCCGCTGCGGTGCCGGCCTCGGCGCGACGCGCGCTGCGGTGCCGGCCGCGCGCGCGCGCTGCGGGCCGGCCGCGGCGCGCGCGCATGCGGTGCCGGCCGCGCGCGCGCGCTGCGGTTGCCGGCCGCGGCGCGCGCGCTGCGGTGCCGGCCGCGTCGCGCGCGCTGCCGTGCGGCCCGCCCGCGCGCGCTGCGGGTGCCGGCCGGGCGCGCGCGCGATGCGGTGCCGGCCGCGGCGCTCGCGCTGCGGTGCCGGCCGCGCGCGCGCGCGTTGCGGTGCCGGCCGCGCGCGCGCGCGCTGCGGTGCCTGCGCGCTCCGCGCTGCGTCCGGCCCGCGGCGCGCGCGCGCTGCGGTGCCTGGGCCCGCCCGCGCGCGGCGCGCTGCGGTGCCGGCCGCGGCGCGCGCGCTGCGGTGCCGGCCGGCACGCGCGCTGGGTGCCGCCGCGGCGCGCGCGCGCCTGGGGGTGCCGGCCGCGGCGCGCGCGCGCTGCGGTGCGAGCAGGAGCGCGAGCTGCGTGCCGCCGCGGCTCGCGCGCTGCTGTGCCGGCCTCGGCCCGCGCTGCGCGCTGCGGGGTGAATAGAGGAGAGAGAGATGAGGTGACGAAAGAGGACAGAGAGAAGAGATGAGGTGAAGGAAGAGGAGAGAGAGATGAGGTGAAGTAAGAGAAGAGAGAGATGAGGTGAAGGAAGAGGACAGAGAGAGAGATGAGGTGAAGGAAGAGGAGAGAGAGATGAGGTGAAGGAAGAGGAGAGAGAGATGGGTGAAGGAAGAGGAGAGAGAGAGATGAGGTGAAGGAAGAGGAGAGAGAGATGAGGTGAAGGAAGAGGAGAGAGAGAGATGAGGTGAAGGAAGAGGAGAAGAGAGATGAGGTGAAGGAAGAGGAGAGAGAGATGAGGTGAAGGAAGAGGAGAGATTAGAGATGAGTTTAATTAATAGGCGAGAAGATGAGGTGAAGGAAGAGGAGAGAGAGATGAGGTGAAGGAGGAGAGGGGACGTCTCACCAAAGTCTGACGTGTCTCTATTAATCTCCTCCAGAAACACCACCTTCTTCCTCACAACAGCGCCATAGCTGTACCCTGTACCACACACGCACGCACAAACGCACACACACACACACACACTTATAGTTAGAGGATGTACAGTTGAAGTTGGAAGTTTACATACACTTAGGTTGGAGTCATTAAAACTAGTTTTTCAACCACTCCACAAATCTCTTGTTAACAAACTATAGTTTTGGCAAGTCTACTTTGTGCATGACACAAGTCATTTTTCCAACAATTGATTACAGACAGATTATTTCACTTGTAATTCACTGTATCACAATTCCAGTGGGGCAGAAGTTACACTAAGTTGACTGTGCCTTTAAACAGCTTGGAAAATTCCAGAAAATGATTTCATGGCTTTAGAAGCTTCTGACATCATTTGAGTCAATTGGAGGTGTACCTGTGGATGTATTTCAAGGCCTACCTTCAAACTCAGTGCATCTTTGCTTGACATCATGGGAAAATCAAAAGAAATCAGCCAAGACCTCAGAAAAAAAATGGTAGACCTCCACAAGTCTGGTTCATCCTTGGGAGCAATTTCCAAACGCCTGAAGTACCACGTTCATCTGTACAAACAATCGTACGCAAGTATAACCACCATGGGACCACGCAGCCGTCATAACGCTCAGTAAGGAGACGCGTTCTGTCTCCTAGAGATGGACATACTTTGGTGCGAAAAGTGCAAATTAATCCCAGAACAAGGACCTTGTGAAGATGCTGGAGGATACAGGTACAAAAGTATCTATATCCACAGTAAAACGAGTCCTATATCAACATAACCTGAAAGGCCGCTCAGCAAGGAAGAAGCCACTGCTCCAAAACCACCATAAAAAAAGCCAGACTACGGTTTGCAACTGCACATGGGGACAAAGATCGTATTTTTTGGAGAAATGTCCTCTGGTCTGATGAAACAAAAATAGAACTGTTTGGCCATAATGACCATCGTTATGTTTGGAGGAAAAAGGGGGTGAGGCTTGCAAGCCGAAGAACACCATCCCAACCGTGAAGCACGGGGGTGGCAGCATCATGCTGTGGGGGTGCTTTGCTGCAGGAGGGACTGGTGCACTTCACAAAATAGATGGCATCATGAGGAAGGAAAATTATGTGGATATATTGAAGCAACATCTCAAGACATCAGTCAGGAAGTTAAAGCTTGGTCGCAAATGGGTCTTCCAAATGGACAATGACATTTACATTTACATTTACATTTTAGTCATTTAGCAGACGCTCTTATCCAGAGCGACTTACAGGAGCAATTAGGGTTAAGTGCCTTGCTCAAGGGCACATTTACGTCATTTAGCAGACGCTCTTATCCAGAGCAACTACAAGTTGGTGCATTCACCCTATAGCCAGTGGGATAACCACTTTACAATTATACTTTTTTTTTTTTTGGGGGGGGGGGGGTAGAAGGATTACTTTATCCTATCCCAGGTGTTCCTTAAAGAGGTGGGGTTTCAAATGTCTCCGGAAGGTGGTGAGTGACTCCGCTGTCCTGGCGTCGTGAGGGAGCTTGTTCCACCATTGGGGTGCCAGAGCAGCGAACAGCTTTGACTGGGCTGAGCGGGAACTATGCTTCCGCAGAGGAAGGGGAGCCAGCAGGCCAGAGGTGGATGAACGCAATGCCCTCGCCTGGGTGTAGGGACTGATCAGAGCCTGAAGGTACGGAGGTGCCGTTCCCCTCACTGCTCCATAGGCAAGCACCATGGTCTTGTAACGGATGCGAGCTTCAACTGGAAGCCAGTGGAGTGTGCGGAGGAGGGGGGGTGACGTGAGAGAACTTGGGAAGGTTGAACACCAGACGGGCTGCGGCATTCTGGATGAGTTGTAGGGGTTTAATGGCACAGGCAGGGAGCCCAGCCAACAGCGAGTTGCAGTAATCCAGACGGGAGATGACAAGTGCCTGGATTAGGACCTGTGCCGCTTCCTGTGTAAGGCAGGGTCGTACTCTCCGAATGTTGTAGAGCATGAACCTGCAGGATCGGGTCACCGCCTTGATGTTAGCGGAGAACGACAGGGTGTTGTCCAGGGTCACGCCAAGGCTCTTCGCACTCTGGGAGGAGGACACAACGGAGTTGTCAACCGTGATGGCGAGATCATGGAACGGGCAGTCCTTCCCCGGGAGGAAGAGCAGCTCCGTCTTGCCAGGGTTCAGCTTGAGGTGGTGATCCGTCATCCATACTGATATGTCGGCCAGACATGCAGAGATGCGATTCGCCACCTGGTTATCAGAAGGGGGAAAGGAGAAGATTAGTTGTGTATCGTCAGCGTAGCAATGATAGGAGAGGCCATGTGAGGATATGACAGAGCCAAGTGACTTGGTGTATAGGGAGAAAAGGAGAGGGCCTAGAACTGAGCCCTGGGGGACACCAGTGGTGAGAGCACGTGGTGCGGAGACAGCTTCTCGCCACGCCACTTGGTAGGAGCGACCGGTCAGGTAGGACGCAATCCAGGAGTGAGCCGCGCCGGAGATTGCCCAGCTCGGAGAGGGTGGAGAGGAGGATCTGATGGTTCACTGTATCAAAGGCAGCAGACAGGTCTAGAAGGACAAGAGCAGAGGAGAGAGAGTTAGCTTTAGCAGTGCGGAGAGCCTCCGTGACACAGAGAAGAGCAGTCTCAGTTGAATGACCAGTCCTGAAACCTGACTGGTTTGGATCAAGAAGGTCATTCTGAGAGAGATAGCAAGAGAGTTGGCTAAAGACGGCACGCTCAATAGTTTTGGAAAGAAAAGAAAGAAGGGATACTGGTCTGTAGTTGTTGACATCAGTGGGATCGAGTGTTGGTTTTTTGAGAAGGGGTGCAACTCTCGCTCTCTTGAAGACGGAAGGGACATGGCCAGCGGTCAAGGATGAGTTGATCAGCGAGGTGAGGTAGGGGGAGAAGGTCACCGGAGATGGTCTGGAGAAGAGAGGAGGGGATGGGGTCAAGCGGGCAGGTTGTTGGGCGGCCTGCAGTCACTAGTCGCAAGATTTTATCTGGAGAGAGAGGGGAGAAAGAAGTCAAAGCATAGGGTAGGGCAGTGTGAGCATGACCAGCAGTGTCATTAGACTTAACAAACGAGGATCGGATGTCGTCAACCTTCTTTTCAAAGTGGTTGACAAAGTCATCCACAGAGAGGGAGGAGGGGGGGGGGGGATTCAGCAGTGAGGAGAATGTGGCAAAGAGCTTCCTAGGGTTAGAGGCAGATGCTTGGAATTTAGAGTGGTAGAAAGTGGCCTTAGCAGCAGAAACAGATGAAGAAAATGTAGAGAGGAGGGAGTGAAAAGATGCCAGGTCGGCAGGGAGTTTAGTTTTCTTCCATTTCCGCTCAGCTGCCCGGAGCTCTGTTCTGTGAGCTCGCAATGAGTCATCAAGCCACAGAGCTGGAGGGGAGGACCGAGCCGGCCGGGAGGATAGGGGACACAGGGAGTCAAAGGATGCAGAAAGGGAGGAGAGGAGGGTTGAGGAGGCAGAATCAGGAGATTGGAGGGAGAAGGATTGAGCAGAGGGAAGAGATGATAGGATGGAAGAGGAGAGAGTAGTGGGAGAGAGAGAGCGAAGGTTGCGGCGGCGCGTTACCATCTGTGTAGGGGCAGAGTGAGTAGTGTTGGAGGAGAGCGAGAGAGAAAAGGATACAAAGTAGTGGTCGGAGACATGGAGGGGAGTTGCAGTGAGATTAGTAGAAGAGCAACATCTAGTAAAGATGAAGTCAAGCGTATTGCCTGCCTTGTGAGTGGGGGGGGATGGTGAGAGGGTGAGGTCAAAAGAGGAGAGGAGTGGAAAGAAGGAGGCAGAGAGAAATGAGTCAAATGTAGACGTGGGGAGGTTGAAATCCCCCAAAACTGTGAAGGGTGAGCCATCCTTCGGGGCGGCAGGTAGCTTAGTGGGTAAGAGCGTTGTGCCAGTAACCGAAAGGTCGCTGGTTCTAATCCCCGAGCCGACTAGGTGAAAAATCTGTCGATGTGCCCTTGAGCAAGGCACTTAACCCTAATTGCTCCTGTAAGTCGCTCTGGATAAGAGCGTCTGCTAAATGACATAAATAAATAAATAATAAATAAATAAATAATCCTCAGGAAAGGAACTTATCAAGGCGTCAAGCTCATTGATGAACTCTCCAAGGGAACCTGGAGGGCGATAGATGACAAGGATATTAAGCTTAAATGGGCTAGTGACTGTGACAGCGTGGAATTCAAATGAGGAGATAGACAGATGGGTTAGGGGAAAAATTGAGAATGACCACTTGGGAGAGATGAGGATTCCTGTGCCACCACCCCTCTGACCAGATGCTCTCGGGGTATGCGAGAACACATGGTCAGACGAGGAGAGAGCAGTAGGAGTAGCAGTGTTTTCAGTGGTAATCCATGTTTCCGTCAGCGCCAGGAAGTCGAGGGACTGGAGGGTAGCATAGGCTGGGATGAAGTCAGCCTTGTTGGCGGCAGAACGGCAGTTCCAGAGGCTGCCTGAGACCTGGAACTCCAGGTGTGTGGTGCGTGCAGGGACCACCAGGTTAGAGAGGCAGCAGCCACGCGGTGTGAGGCGTTTGTGTAGCCTGTGCGGAGAGGAGAGAACAGGGATAGGCAGAGGCATAGTTGACAGGCTCCAGCAGATGGCTACAATAATGCAGAGGAGATCGGAATGAAATGAACTAAACATCAGGGAAAGGAGAGAGCAGGCCTCCCTCACCAAAAAAAAAAATATATATAACTCTCCCAACTTCCACCTCAGAAACTATAATTGTTTCACTGAACCACCCGAGTAAAACTCTCCCAACTTCCACTTTAGAAATTAGAATTGTTGTAAACTACAGCAGACTGTCATCAGTAGCTGTAATTAAGTACAGCAGCTACCAACCACCTAACGTTAATGCCTCGGATGAGGTTAGAAAAACAGCTGAATGGTAGCAGCTAGCTGGCTCAATCACAGGTACTCTTAAGCATGAAATAACATTGGAAACAATTAACCACAGTTGCAAAAAGTTACCAGTAGCTACCCGCTAGCTAGCTAGCTTTGTTGGTCCAAGTAGTGGGTAAGCTAGCCTCGTGCTTCGCCGGGGTCCACCGAATACAGTCCATGACCCCAAGCATACTTCCAAAGTTGTGGCAAAATGGCTTAAGGACAACAAAGTCAAGGTATTGGAGTTGCCATCACAAAGTCCTGACCTCAATCCTATAGAAAATGTGTGGGCAGAACTGAAAAAGCGTGTGCGAGCAAGGAGGCCTACAAACCTGACTCAGTTACACCAGCTCTGTCAGGAGGAATGGGCCAAAATTCACCCAATTTATTGTGGGAAGCTTGTGGAAGGCTACCCGAAACGTTTGACCCAAGTTAAACAATTTAAAAGCAATGCTACCAAATACTAATTGAGTGTATGTAAACTTCTGACCCACTGGGAATGTGATTAAATAAACAAAAGCTGAAAGAAATCATTCTCTCTACTATTATTCTGACATTTCAAATTCTTAAAATAAAGTGGTGATCCTAACTGACCTAAAACAGGGAATTTTTACTTGGATTAAATGTCAGGAATTGTGAAAAACTGAGTTTAAATGTATTTGGCTAAAAGGTGTATGTAAACTTCCGACTTCAACTGTATGCATTGGGCTGTGATGTCATCAGTGGGCATGGGGGGCGGGGCTCACCCTTTTGCAGTCCGTCCATGACCTGCAACCTGATGATGTCACCTTTATGGAAAGTGAGCAGAGAACGCTCGTCTGTCACAAAGTTACGCTCTGCTACCACATACTCAGAGTCCTGGAAGAGGGGAGAGGCGGAGAGGGGGGAGAGGGGGGGAGAGGGGGAAGGGGAGAGGGGGGAGAGGGGGGAGAGAGAGGGGGGGAGAGGGGGAGAGGGGAAAGGGGGAGGGGAGAGGGGGGAGGAGATGGGGGAGGGGAGAGGGGGGGATGGAGGGAAGAGAGGGGGGAGGGGAGAGGGGGGGAGAGAGGGAGAGGTCATTTGTATTTCTGGTAACAAAATAACAAATCAACCGATCAGAGATCTTAAACGGTAGAGCCACATCCAATTGCAATTGTTAAACTACTTGCACCTCGCCACCAGATGGAGATTTGAAAACCTCCAACAGGTTATGGTTGTTCAGCTTGGTCGGTAACAAGTGGTGTTTATCCTTGACTCGGCAACTAACACAAATAAACTATCCATTCCCCACGAAACTGGGACAGCAATCAGGGGGCGTCCCTCTCCACCAGGTCCACGGTACGAGATGGTGAACCGGAACCTGGTGAAGAACAACGCCCACCTGGCCTGGCGCGAGTTGAGCCTCTTGCCCCCCTGAATGTAGGCTAAGTTCTTGTGGTCAGTCCATACGACAAATAGATGGGTGGCCCCCTCTAGCCAATGCCTCCACTCCCCCAGGGCAAGCTTGACCGCTAGCAGCTCACGGTTCCCCACGTCGTAATTCCGCTCCGCCGGGGACAGCCGACAGGAGAAAAACGCGAAGGGGTGAGTCTTACCATCCGCGATGAACCGCTGGGACAGGATTGCTCCCACTGCAATCTCTGAAATATCCACCTCCACAATGAACGGTAGGGACGGATCAGGATGCCCTAGGACCGGGGCTGATGTAAAGCGCTGCTTAAGCGCATCGAATGCGTTCCCCGCTCGTCTGGGTGAGGGCGGTCAGGGGGGCAGTCAGGGGGGCGGTCAGGGGGGCGATGAACCCCAGGAAGGAGACTGTCTCTGTGTGGAACACGCACATCTCCGCCTTGACGTAGAGCCGGGGACGGAGAAGGTGTTGGAGGACCTGCCGAACGTGCTGCTGGTGTTCACTCATGTCCTTACAAAATATTAGGATGTCATCCAAATACACAAAGACGCTGTGGTCGAGGAGGTCCCGGAGCACGTCACTGACCAACGCCTGGAACACCGCAGGCGCGTTGGCTAGACCGAATGGCATGACTTGGTACTCGTAATGCCCACTGGGTGTGTTAAAAACCGTCTTCCACTCTTCCCCCTCCCGAATCCTCAAAAGGTTGTAGGCATTTCGATATGTCCAGCTTGGTGAAGATCCGGACTTCCTGCAACGACTCGATTGCCGTCGTCATCAGGGGGAGTGAGTAGTGGTTCTTAACCGTGATGTCGTTGAGCGCCCGGTAATCAATGCACAGCCGTTGCCCACCGTCCTTTGTCCCCCACGAAGAAGAAGCCCGCCGACCGCGGGTGAGGTAGATGGGCGGATGTGACCCTCGACGAGTGCCTCGTCGATATACTCCCTCATGGCCAGCGTCTCCGGCCGGGACAAGGAAAACAATTGCCCTCGTGTGGGCATGGCGCCCGGCAGGAGATCGATAGCTCCGTCGAATGGCCTGTGAGGAGGTAGGCATCTGGCACGTCTCTTACTAAACACCTCCACCAGATCCCAATACTCCCGGGGAACGCCTGCCAGGTCTGGCCCTAAACACCTCCCCCAGGTCCCAATACTCCCGGGGAAAGCCTGCCAGGTCTGGGCCTAAACACCTCCCCCAGATCCCAATACTCCCGGGGAACGCCTGCCAGGTCTGGCCCTAAACACCTCCCCCAGATCCCAATACTCCCGGGGAACGCCTGCCAGGTCTGGCCCTAAACACCTCCCCCAGATCCCAATACTCCCGGGGAACGCCTGCCAGGTCTGGCCCTAAACACCTCCCCCAGATCCCAATACTCCCGGGGAACGCCTGCCAGGTCTGGGCCTAAACACCTCCCCCAGATCCCAATACTCCCGGGGAACGCCTGCCAGGTCTGGGCCTAAACACCTCCCCCAGATCCCAATACTCCCGGGGAACGCCTGCCAGGTCTGGGCCTAAACACCTCCCCCAGATCCCAATACTCCCGGGGAACGCCTGCCAGGTCTGGGCCGGTGGCGGAGTCTGTAGCCGCCGTCCTCCCGGTGGCAACCGCCGCTAGGGCGGTAGGCGGTTCGGAGTGCGGGACCTGGGGAAGAGGTGAGGACTGGTAGGTGGTTTGGGACGGTGGTTTGGGCTGATGAGTGGTCGGTGGAGACCGGAACAGGATGGGGGCGGAGCCTCCCTCCAGGATGAGCCGCCCCATGGACCAGTCTATCCGGGGTTTGTGGGCGACCAGCCAGGGGTGCCCGAGGACGAGGGGACACTCCGGAGAGTCCACAATGAAAAACTGGATATCCTCCCATAGCCCCCCCACCACCCGGACACGCACGGGGACAGTGCACCGGATGATGATGCCCGACCCCAACGGCCTGCCGTCCAGGTCCATGACCGGAACTGTCTCGGAGAGGGAGAGTAACGGAACGCTCCACCCTTGGGCCAGCCCCGCGTCCATCAGGTTTCCTGCGGCACACAGAATCCACCAGTGCATGCGCCCGACACGCAGCGCGGGCCCACTGAACCCTGACGGGGGAGAAAAGTCCCTGGAGTTGGGTTTTTCGGTTCCGGCTCGCTAGTACCCCCTCCCGATACTTGCGAGCCCTCCCATTTCCCGGCTACTCCGGGCATGAGTCGAAGTGGTGACATGCCTGGCCACAGTGCAGGCAACGTCCCCGACGCAGACGCCTCTGCCTCTCCATCCTGGACAAGCGCGCCGACCCCAGCTGCATAGCCTCCTCCAGAGGCGTCTCCTCCCTGAATCGGCGGAAAGCCTCCGGGTTGATAGGGGGACGCGGAGGCGCGCCTTGCGTCATCCCTCTCTCGTGCGCCCTCTCACGACGCCGATTGTCTACCCGCACCGAGAGGTCGACGAGGCCGTCCAGTCGCTCAGGCAGCTCCCTGAAGGAGAGATCGACCTTCATCCCCTTCGATAGCCCCTGAGCGTAAAGGACGACCAGGGCGGCCTCCTCCCATCCTGCCTCTCGAGCCCGGGTCCGGAACTCCACGGAGTAGTCCGCCACCGAACGAACGAACAAAATAGTAACCACGAATTAAATAATAAAGAAACAGGGAGAACACTTCTCGAGTACCTGTCCATACCGATCAGACACTGATTAGTACTGCTGAGCATTGAGAAACTAGCAGAGAAAACTGAGCAAGGGAACACAGGGAAGTGAGGGCATGAATACACAGGTGAACAGGTAGACACAGGTGAACAGGGAGACACAGGTGAACAGGTAGACACAGGTGAACAGGTAGACACAGGTGACACCAATAGGATCATGATTAGTCCAGACTGTGAGTGAGGAGGTGCCTAAGGTTGTCGGAGGATGACACCTAGTGGGTCGCTCCGGAACTGCGATCCCCTCCTGTAACAGGCCTACATTTAGGTGTACAGGTCCCTGTGATATAGTCCATGTAAATAGCCTATGTAATATGGTTATGAGGCAATAGCAGTGTGTTGTGGTGCATAAGGCTGAAGAAAGAAGTAGCTCCTTATTCAATACGTTCTTCATCGTCATTTCCAAGCTGTTGGCTGCGCTTCCCTTCTCAACACACTCACACGAATAAATGTAACTCTACGTTTCAAAGAAATACAAATATTATCTGGAAACTTGTACCAATGTGGTCACCTAGGCTTTCTACCCAGTGAAGCTGTTTAGCAGTCAGTCAAACACTTGATTACCAGAACGTGGCGTTAACCCTAAACCTAACCTTAAACCAGAACGTGGCGTTAACCCTAACCCTAACCTTAAACCAGAACGTTTGCGTTAGACTTCTGTTAAACCAGTTGGAATTAATGCCTGAACTTTAACCCTATCCCAAACCTTAGCCCTTACCTTAAACCAGTCGGAATTAATGCCTGAACTTAACCTTCAATCCTATCCCAAACCTTAGCCCTCACCTTAAACCAGTCAGAATTAATGCCTGAACTTAACCTTTAACCCTATCCCAAACCTTAGCCCTTACCTTAAACCAGTCGGAATTAATGCCTGAACTTTAACCTTTAACCCTATCCCAAACCTTAGCCCTTACCTTAAACCAGTCGGAATTAATGCCTGAACTTAACCTTTAACCCTATCCCAAACCTTAGCCCTTACCTTAAACCAGTCGGAATTAATGCCTGAACTTAACCTTTAACCCTATCCCAAACCTTATCCCTTACCTTAAACCAGTCAGAATTAATGCCTGAACTTAACCTTTAACCCTATCCCAAACCTTAGCCCTTACCTTAAACCAGTCGGAATTAATGCCTGAACTTAACCTTTAACCCTATCCCAAACCTTAGCCCTTACCTTAAACCAGTTGACATTAATGCCTGAACTTAACTGTGAAAAATGGACGTTTGTCCATGTTACGTCTAATAATGAAGTCAGACTGTGATATCTTGTTGATGTGTGTGCAGAATATGTGTGTTGGTAGAACATGGTCCTCTGTAGTTCAGTTAGTAGAGCATGATCCTCTGTAGTTCAGTTGGTAGAACATGGTCCCTCTGTAGTTCATTTATATAGTCATGGTCCTCTGTAGTTAGTAGACATGGTCCTCTGTAGTTCAGTTAGTAAGACATGGTCCTCTGTAGTTCAGTTAGTAGCCATGGTCCTCTGTAGTTCATTATTAAGAGCATGGTCCTCTGTAGTTCAGTTAGTAGAACATGGTCCTCTGTAGTTCAGTTAGTAGAGCACGGTCCTCTGTAGTTAGTAGAGCATGGTCCTCTGTAGTTCAGTTAGTAGAACATGGTCCTCTGTAGTTAGTAGAGCATGGTCCTCTGTAGTTCAGTTAGTAGAACATGGTCCTCTGTAGTTCAGTTAGTAGAACATGGTCCTCTGTAGTTTAGTTTAGTAGAACATGGTCCTCTGTAGTTCAGTTAGTAGAGCATGGTCCTCTGTAGTTCAGTTAGTAGAGCATGGTCCTCTGTAGTTCAGTTAGTAGAGCATGGTCCTCTGTAGTTAGTAGAACATGGTCCTCTGTAGTTAGTAGAGCATGGTCCTCTGTAGTTCAGTTAGTAGAGCATGGTCCTCTGTAGTTAGTAGAGCATGGTCAACTGTAGTTCAGTTAGTAGAGCATGGTCCTCTGTAGTTCAGTTAGTAGAGCATAGTCCTCTGTAGTTCAGTTAGTAGAACATGGTCCTCTGTAGTTAGTAGAGCATGGTCCTCTGTAGTTCAGTTAGTAGAGCATGGTCCTCTGTAGTTCAGTTAGTAGAACATGGTCCTCTGTAGTTCAGTTAGTAGAACATGGTCCTCTGTAGTTCTGTTAGTAGAGCATGGTCCTCTGTAGTTCAGTTAGTAGAGCATGGTCCTCTGTAGTTCAGTTAGTAGAACATGGTCCTCTGTAGTTCAGTTAGTAGAACATGGTCCTCTGTAGTTCAGTTAGTAGAGCATGGTCCTCAGTAGTTAGTAGAGCATGGTCCACTGTAGTTCAGTTAGTAGAGCATGGTCCTCTGTAGTTCAGTTAGTAGAGCATGGTCCTCTGTAGTTAGTAGAGCATGGTCCTCTGTAGTTCAGTTAGTAGAACATGGTCCTCTGTAGTTCAGTTAGTAGAGCATGGTCCTCTGTAGTTCAGTTAGTAGAGCATGGTCCTCTGTAGTTCAGTTAGTAGAGCATTGTCCTCTGTAGTTCAGTTAGTAGAGCATGGTCCCCTGTAGTTCAGTTAGTAGAGCATGGTCCTCTGTAGTTCAGTTAGTAGAGCATGGTCCTCTGTAGTTAGTAGAACATGGTCCTCTGTAGTTCAGTTAGTAGAGCATGGTCCCCTGTAGTTCAGTTAGTAGAGCATAGTCCTCTGTAGTTCTGTTAGTAGAGCATGGTCCTCTGTAGTTAGTAGAACATGGTCTTCTGTAGTTCAGTTAGTAGAGCATAGTCCTCTGTAGTTAGTAGAACATGGTCCTCTGTAGTTAGTAGAGCATGGTCCTCTGTAGTTCAGTTAGTAGAGCATGGTCCTCTGTAGTTCAGTTAGTAGAACATGGTCCTCTGTAGTTCAGTTAGTAGAGCATGGTCCTCTGTAGTTCAGTTAGTAGAGCATGGTCTCTGTAGTCAGTTGTAGAACATGGTTCTCTGTTAGTTCAGTTAGTAGAGCATGGTCCCTCTGTAGTTCAGGGTAGTAGAGCATGGTCCTTCTGTAGTTTAGTAGAGCATGGTCCTCTGTAGTTCAGTTAGTAGAACATGGTCCTCTGTAGTTCTGTTAGTAGAACATGGTCCTCTGTAGTTCAGTTAGTACAGCATGGTCCTCTGTAGTTCAGTTAGTAGAACATGGTCCTCTGTAGTTCAGTTAGTAGAGCATGGTCCTCTGTAGTTCAGTTAGTAGAGCATGGTCCTCTGTAGTTCAGTTAGTAGAGCATGGTCCTCTGTAGTTCAGTTAGTAGAGCATGGTCCTCTGTAGTTAGTAGAGCATGGTCCTCTGTAGTTCAGTTAGTAGAACATGGTCCTCTGTAGTTCTGTTAGTAGAACATGGTCCTCTGTAGTTCAGTTAGTAGAGCATGGTCCTCTGTAGTTCAGTTAGTAGAGCATGGTCCTCTGTAGTTAGTAGAGCATGGTCCTCTGTAGTTCAGTTAGTAGAACATGGTCCTCTGTAGTTGAGTTAGTAGAAGATGGTCCTCTGTAGTTCAGTTAGTAGAGCATGGTCCTCTGTAGTTCAGTTAGTAGAACATGGTCCTCTGTAGTTCAGTTAGCAGAGCATGGTCCTCTGTAGTTCAGTTAGTAGAGCATGGTCCTCTGTAGTTAGTAGAACATGGTCCTCTGTAGTTAGTAGAGCATGGTCCTCTGTAGTTCAGTTAGTAGAGCATGGTCCTCTGTAGTTCAGTTAGTATAGCATGGTCCTCTGTAGTTATTAGAGCATGGTCCTCTGTAGTTCAGTTAGTAGAGCATGGTCTTCTGTAGTTCAGTTAGTAGAACATGGTCCTCTGTAGTTCAGTTAGTAGAGCATGGTCCTCTGTAGTTCAGTTAGTAGAACATGGTCCTCTGTAGTTCAGTTAGTAGAGCATGGTCCTCTGTAGTTCAGTTAGTAGAGCATTGTCCTCTGTAGTTCTGTTAGTAGAGCATGGTCCTCTGTAGTTAGTAGAGCATGGTCCTCTGTAGTTCAGTTAGTAGAACATGGTCCTCTGTAGTTCAGTTAGTAGAGCATGGTCCTCTGTAGTTCAGTTAGTAGAGCATGGTCCTCTGTAGTTCAGTTAATAGAACATGGTCCTCTGTAGTTAGTAGAGCATGGTCCTCTGTAGTTCAGTTAGTAGAACATGGTCCTCTGTAGTTCAGTTAGTAGAGCATGGTCCTCTGTAGTTCAGTTAGTAGAGCATGGTCCTCTGTAGTTCAGTTAGTAGAGCATAGTCCTCTGTAGTTCAGTTAGTAGAACATGGTCCTCTGTAGTTAGTAGAGCATGGTCCTCTGTAGTTCAGTTAGTAGAGCATGGTCCTCTGTAGTTCAGTTAGTAGAAACATGGTCCTCTGTAGTTTCAGTTAGTAGAACATGGTCCTCTGTAGTTCTGTTAGTAGAGCATGGTCCTCTGTAGTTCAGTTAGTAGAGCATGGTCCTCTGTAGTTCAGTTAGTAGAACATGGTCCCTGTAGTTCAGTTAGTAGAACATGGTCCTCTGTAGTTCAGTTAGTAGAGCATGGTCCCTCTGTTAGTTAGTAGAGCATGGTCCACTGTAGTTCAGTTAGTAGAGCATGGTCCTCTGTAGTTCAGTTAGTAGAGCATGGTCCTCTGTAGTTAGTAGAGCATGGTCCTCTGTAGTTCAGTTAGTAGAACATGGTCCTTCTGTAGTTCAGTTAGTAGAGCATGGTCCTCTGTAGTCAGTTAGTAGAGCATGGTCCTCTGTAGTTCAGTTAGTAGAGCATTGTCCTCTGTAGTTCAGTTTAGTAGAGCATGGTCCCCTGTAGTTCAGTTTAGTAGAGCATGGTCCTCTGTAGTTCAGTTAGTAGAGCATGGTCCTCTGTAGTTAGTAGAACATGGTCCTCTGTAGTTCAGTTAGTAGAGCATGGTCCCCTGTAGTTCAGTTAGTAGAGCATAGTCCTCTGTAGTTCTGTTAGTAGAGCATGGTCCTCTGTAGTTAGTAGAACATGGTCTTCTGTAGTTCAGTTAGTAGAGCATAGTCCTCTGTAGTTAGTAGAACATGGTCCTCTGTAGTTAGTAGAGCATGGTCCTCTGTAGTTCAGTTAGTAGAGCATGGTCCTCTGTAGTTCAGTTAGTAGAACATGGTCCTCTGTAGTTCAGTTAGTAGAGCATGGTCCTCTGTAGTTCAGTTAGTAGAGCATGGTCCTCTGTTAGTTCAGTTTAGTAGAACATGGTCCTCTGTAGTTCAGTTAGTAGAGCATGGTCCTCTGTAGTTCAGTTAGTAGAGCATGGTCCTCTGTAGTTAGTAGAGCATGGTCCTCTGTAGTTCAGTTAGTAGAACATGGTCCTCTGTAGTTCTGTTAGTAGAACATGGTCCTCTGTAGTTCAGTTAGTAGAGCATGGTCCTCTGTAGTTCAGTTAGTAGAACATGGTCCTCTGTAGTTCAGTTAGTAGAGCATGGTCCTCTGTAGTTTCAGTTAGTAGAGCATGGTCCTCTGGTAGTTCAGTTAGTAAGAGCATGGTCCTCTGTAGTTCAGTTAGTAGAGCATGGTCCCTCTGTAGTTAGTAGAGCATGGTCCTCTGTAGTTCAGTTAGTAGAACATGGTCCTCTGTAGTTCTGTTAGTAGAACATGGTCCTCTGTAGTTCAGTTAGTAGAGCATGGTCCTCTGTAGTTCAGTTAGTAGAGCATGGTCCTCTGTAGTTAGTAAGCATGGTCCTCTGTAGTTCAGTTAGTAGAACATGGTCCTCTGTAGTTTGAGTTAGTAGAAGATGGTCCTCTGTAGTTCAGTTAGTAGAGCATGGGTCCTCTGTAGTTCAGTTAGTAGAAACATGGTCCTCTGTAGTTCAGTTAGTAGAGCATGGTCCTCTGTAGTTCAGTTAGTAGAGCATGGTCCTCTGTAGTTTAGTAGAACATGGTCCTCTGTAGTTTAGTAGAGCATGGTCCTCTGTAGTTCAGTTAGTAGAAGCATGGTCCTCTGTAGTTCAGTTAGTATAGCATGGTCCTCTGTAGTTATTAGAGCATGGTCCTCTGTAGTTCAGTTAGTAGAGCATGGTCTTCTGTAGTTCAGTTTAGTAGAAACATGGTCCTCTGTAGTTCAGTTAGTAGAGCATGGTCCTCTGTAGTTCAGTTAGTAGAACATGGTCCTCTGTTAGTTTCAGTTAGTAGAGCATGGTCCTCTGTAGTTCAGTTAGTAGAGCATTGTCCTCTGTAGTTCTGTTAGTAGAGCATGGTCCTCTGTAGTTAGTAGAGCATGGTCCTCTGTAGTTCAGTTAGTAGAACATGGTCCTCTGTAGTTCAGTTAGTAGAGCATGGTCCTCTGTAGTTCAGTTAGTAGAGCATGGTCCTCTGTAGTTCAGTTTAATAGAACATGGTCCTCTGTAGTTAGTAGAGCATGGTCCTCTGTAGTTCAGTTAGTAGAACATGGTCCTCTGTAGTTCAGTTAGTAGAGCATGGTCCTCTGTAGTTCAGTTAGTAGAGCATGGTCTTCTGTAGTTCAGTTAGTAGAACATGGTCCTCTGTAGTTCAGTTAGTAGAGCATGGTCCTCTGTAGTTCAGTTAGTAGAGCATAGTCCTCTGTAGTTCAGTTAGTAGAGCATGGTCCTCTGTAATTAGTAGAACATGGTCCTCTTAGTTTCAGTTAGTAGCATGTCCTCTGTAGTTAGAGAACATGTCCTCTGTATTTGGTAGAGCATGGTCCTCTGTAGTTTAGTTAGTAGAACATGTCCTCTGTATTCAGTTAGAGAGCATGGGCCTCTGTAGTTCAGTTAGTAAGCATGGTCCCTGTAGTTCGTTAGTAGAGCATGTCCTCTGTAGTTAGTAGAACATGGTCCTCTGTATTCATTGTAGAGCATGGTCCTCTGTAGTTCAGTTAGTAGAACTGGTCCTCTGTAGTTCAGTTAGTAAACATGGTCCTCTGTAGTTCAGTTTTGGAACATGATCCTCTGGTAGTTCAGTTGGTAGAACATGGTCCTCTGTAGTTCAGTTAGTAGAGCATTGGTCCTCTGTAGTTCAGTTAGTAGAGCATGGCCTCTGTAAGTATAGTTAGTAGAGCATGGTCTCTGTAGTTCAGTTGTAAGTATGGTCCTCTGTAGTTAGTAAGCATGTCCTCTGTAGTTAGTAGAGCTGGTCCTCTGTAGTTAGTAGAGCATGGGCCTCTTTTTTTAGTAGAGCATGGTCCTCTGTAGTTAGTAGAACATGGTCCTCTGTAGTTCAGTTAGTAGAGCATGGTCCTCTGTAGTTCAGTTAGTAGAACATGGTCCTCTGTAGTTAGTAGAGCATGGTCCTCTGTAGTTAGTAGAGCATGGTCCTCTGTAGTTCAGTTAGTAGAGCATGGTCCTCTGTAGTTCAGTTAGTAGAGCATGGTCCTCTGTAGTTAGTAGAACATGGTCCTCTGTAGTTCAGTTAGTAGAGCCATGGTCCTCTGTAGTTCAGTTAGTTAGAACATGGTCCTCTGTAGTTCAGTTAGTAGAACATGGTCCTCTGTAGTTCAGTTAGTGGAACATGGTCCTCTGTAGTTCAGTTGGTAGAACATGGTTCCTCTGTAGTTCAGTTAGTAGAGCATGGTCCTCTGTAGTTTCAGTTAGTAGAGCATGGTCCTCTGTAGTTCAGTTAGTAGAGCATGGTCCTCTGTAGTTCAGTTATTAGAGTATGGTCCTCTGTAGTTAGTAGAGCATGGTCCTCTGTAGTTCAGTTAGTAGAGCATGGTCTTCTGTAGTTCAGTTAGTAGAACATGGTCCTCTGTAGTTCAGTTAGTAGAGCATGGTCCTCTGTAGTTCAGTTAGTAGAGCATAGTCCTCTGTAGTTCAGTTAGTAGAGCATGGTCCTCTGTAGTTAGTAGAACATGGTCCTCTGTAGTTCAGTTAGTAGAGCATGGTCCTCTGTAGTTAGTAGAACATGGTCCTCTGTAGTTAGTAGAGCATGGTCCTCTGTAGTTCAGTTAGTAGAACATGGTCCTCTGTAGTTCAGTTAGTAGAGCATGATCCTCTTTAGTTCAGTTAGTAGAGCATGGTCCTCTGTAGTTCTGTTAGTAGAGCATGGTCCTCTGTAGTTAGTAGAACATGGTCCTCTGTAGTTCAGTTAGTAGAGCATGGTCCTCTGTAGTTCAGTTAGTAGAACATGGTCCTCTGTAGTTCAGTTAGTAGAACATGGTCCTCTGTAGTTCAGTTAGTGGAACATGGTCCTCTGTAGTTCAGGGTAGAACATGGTCCTCTGTAGTTCAGTTAGTAGAACATGGGCCTCTGTAGTTCATTAGTAGAGCATGGTCCTCTGTAGTTCAGTTAGTAGGCATGGTCCTCTGTAGTTCAGTTAGTAGAGTATGGTCCTCTGTAGTTTTAGTAGAGCATGGCCTCTGTAGTTCCCGTTAGAGAGCATGGGCCTCTGTAGTCAGTTAGTAGAACATGGGCCTCTGTAGTTAGTAGAGCATGGTCCTCTGTAGTTAGTAGAGCATGGTCCTCTGTAGTTAGTAAGCATGGTCCTCTGTAGTTAGTAGAGCATGGTCCTCTGTAGTTAGTAGAAATGGTCCTCTGTATTCAGTTCATAGACATGGTCCTCTGTATTTTATTAGTGAACATGGTCCTCTTTAGTTTGTAGAGCATGGTCCTCTGTAGTTTAGAAGGGATGGTCCTCTGTAGTTCATTAGTAGAGCATGGTCCTCTGGGAGTTCTGTTAGTAGAGCATGGTCCTCTGTAGTTAGTAGAACATGGTCCTCTGTAGTTCAGTTAGTAGAGCATGGTCCTCTGTAGTTCAGTTAGTAGAACATGGTCCTCTGTAGTTCAGTTAGTAGAACATGGTCCTCTGTAGTTCAGTTAGTGGACATGGTCCTCTGTAGTTCAGTTGGTAGAACATGGTCCTCTGTAGTTCAGTTAGTAGAGCATGGTCCTCTGTAGTTCAGTTAGTAGAGCATGGTCCTCTGTAGTTCAGTTAGTAGAGCATGGTCCTCTGTAGTTCAGTTAGTAGAGTATGGTCCTCTGTAGTTAGTAGAGCATGGTCCTCTGTAGTTCAGTTAGTAGAGCATGGTCCTCTGTAGTTCAGTTAGTAGAACATGGTCCTCTGTAGTTAGTAGAGCATGGTCCTCTGTAGTTCAGTTGGTAGAACATGGTCCTCTGTAGTTAGTAGAGCATGGTCCTCTGTAGTTTCAGTCAGTAGAGCATAGTCCTCTGTAGTTCAGTTAGTAGAGCATGGTCCTCTGTAGTTAGTAGAGCATGGTCCTCTGTAGTTAGTAGAGCATGGTCCTCTGTAGTTCAGTTAGTAGAACATGGTCCTCTGTAGTTCAGTTAGTAGAGCATGGTCCTCTGTAGTTCAGTTAGTAGAGCATTGTCCTCTGTAGTTCTGTTAGTAGAGCATGGTCCTCTGTAGTTAGTAGAGCATGGTCCTCTGTAGTTCAGTTAGTAGAACATGGTCCTCTGTAGTTCAGTTAGTAGAGCATGGTCCTCTGTAGTTCAGTTAGTAGAGCATGGTCCTCTGTAGTTCAGTTAATAGAACATGGTCCTCTGTAGTTAGTAGAGCATGGTCCTCTGTAGTTCAGTTAGTAGAACATGGTCCTCTGTAGTTCAGTTAGTAGAGCATGGTCCTCTGTAGTTCAGTTAGTAGAGCATGGTCTTCTGTAGTTCAGTTAGTAGAACATGGTCCTCTGTAGTTCAGTTAGTAGAGCATGGTCCTCTGTAGTTCAGTTAGTAGAGCATAGTCCTCTGTAGTTCAGTTAGTAGAGCATGGTCCTCTGTAATTAGTAGAACATGGTCCTCTGTAGTTCAGTTAGTAGAGCATGGTCCTCTGTAGTTAGTAGAACATGGTCCTCTGTAGTTAGTAGAGCATGGTCCTCTGTAGTTCAGTTAGTAGAACATGGTCCTCTGTAGTTCAGTTAGTAGAGCATGGTCCTCTGTAGTTCAGTTAGTAGAGCATGGTCCTCTGTAGTTCTGTTAGTAGAGCATGGTCCTCTGTAGTTAGTAGAACATGGTCCTCTGTAGTTCAGTTAGTAGAGCATGGTCCTCTGTAGTTCAGTTAGTAGAACATGGTCCTCTGTAGTTCAGTTAGTAGAACATGGTCCTCTGTAGTTCAGTTAGTGGAACATGATCCTCTGTAGTTCAGTTGGTAGAACATGGTCCTCTGTAGTTCAGTTAGTAGAGCATGGTCCTCTGTAGTTCAGTTAGTAGAGCATGGTCCTCTGTAGTATAGTTAGTAGAGCATGGTCCTCTGTAGTTCAGTTAGTAGAGTATGGTCCTCTGTAGTTAGTAGAGCATGGTCCTCTGTAGTTAGTAGAGCATGGTCCTCTGTAGTTAGTAGAGCATGGTCCTCTGTAGTTAGTAGAGCATGGTCCTCTGTAGTTAGTAGAACATGGTCCTCTGTAGTTCAGTTAATAGAGCATGGTCCTCTGTAGTTCAGTTAGTAGAACATGGTCCTCTGTAGTTAGTAGAGCATGGTCCTCTGTAGTTAGTAGAGCATGGTCCTCTGTAGTTCAGTTAGTAGAGCATGGTCCTCTGTAGTTCTGTTAGTAGAGCAGGGTCCTCTGTAGTTAGTAGAACATGGTCCTCTGTAGTTCAGTTAGTAGAGCATGGTCCTCTGTAGTTCAGTTAGTAGAACATGGTCCTCTGTAGTTCAGTTAGTAGAACATGGTCCTCTGTAGTTCAGTTAGTGGAACATGGTCCTCTGTAGTTCAGTTGGTAGAACATGGTCCTCTGTAGTTCAGTTAGTAGAGCATGGTCCTCTGTAGTTCAGTTAGTAGAGCATGGTCCTCTGTAGTTCAGTTAGTAGAGCATGGTCCTCTGTAGTTCAGTTATTAGAGTATGGTCCTCTGTAGTTAGTAGAGCATGGTCCTCTGTAGTTCAGTTAGTAGAGCATGGTCTTCTGTAGTTCAGTTAGTAGAACATGGTCCTCTGTAGTTCAGTTAGTAGAGCATGGTCCTCTGTAGTTCAGTTAGTAGAGCATAGTCCTCTGTAGTTCAGTTAGTAGAGCATGGTCCTCTGTAGTTAGTAGAACATGGTCCTCTGTAGTTCAGTTAGTAGAGCATGGTCCTCTGTAGTTAGTAGAACATGGTCCTCTGTAGTTAGTAGAGCATGGTCCTCTGTAGTTCAGTTAGTAGAACATGGTCCTCTGTAGTTCAGTTAGTAGAGCATGATCCTCTTTAGTTCAGTTAGTAGAGCATGGTCCTCTGTAGTTCTGTTAGTAGAGCATGGTCCTCTGTAGTTAGTAGAACATGGTCCTCTGTAGTTCAGTTAGTAGAGCATGGTCCTCTGTAGTTCAGTTAGTAGAACATGGTCCTCTGTAGTTCAGTTAGTAGAACATGGTCCTCTGTAGTTCAGTTAGTGGAACATGGTCCTCTGTAGTTCAGTTGGTAGAACATGGTCCTCTGTAGTTCAGTTAGTAGAACATGGTCCTCTGTAGTTCAGTTAGTAGAGCATGGTCCTCTGTAGTTCAGTTAGTAGAGCATGGTCCTCTGTAGTTCAGTTAGTAGAGTATGGTCCTCTGTAGTTAGTAGAGCATGGTCCTCTGTAGTTCAGTTAGTAGAGCATGGTCCTCTGTAGTTCAGTTAGTAGAACATGGTCCTCTGTAGTTAGTAGAGCATGGTCCTCTGTAGTTAGTAGAGCATGGTCCTCTGTAGTTAGTAGAGCATGGTCCTCTGTAGTTAGTAGAGCATGGTCCTCTGTAGTTAGTAGAACATGGTCCTCTGTAGTTCAGTTAATAGAGCATGGTCCTCTGTAGTTCAGTTAGTAGAACATGGTCCTCTGTAGTTAGTAGAGCATGGTCCTCTGTAGTTAGTAGAGCATGGTCCTCTGTAGTTCAGTTAGTAGAGCATGGTCCTCTGTAGTTCTGTTAGTAGAGCATGGTCCTCTGTAGTTAGTAGAACATGGTCCTCTGTAGTTCAGTTAGTAGAGCATGGTCCTCTGTAGTTCAGTTAGTAGAACATGGTCCTCTGTAGTTCAGTTAGTAGAACATGGTCCTCTGTAGTTCAGTTAGTGGACATGGTCCTCTGTAGTTCAGTTGGTAGAACATGGTCCTCTGTAGTTCAGTTAGTAGAGCATGGTCCTCTGTAGTTCAGTTAGTAGAGCATGGTCCTCTGTAGTTCAGTTAGTAGAGCATGGTCCTCTGTAGTTCAGTTAGTAGAGTATGGTCCTCTGTAGTTAGTAGAGCATGGTCCTCTGTAGTTCAGTTAGTAGAGCATGGTCCTCTGTAGTTCAGTTAGTAGAACATGGTCCTCTGTAGTTAGTAGAGCATGGTCCTCTGTAGTTCAGTTGGTAGAACATGGTCCTCTGTAGTTAGTAGAGCATGGTCCTCTGTAGTTCAGTCAGTAGAGCATAGTCCTCTGTAGTTCAGTTAGTAGAGCATGGTCCTCTGTAGTTAGTAGAGCATGGTCCTCTGTAGTTAGTAGAGCATGGTCCTCTGTAGTTCAGTTAGTAGAACATGGTCCTCTGTAGTTCAGTTAGTAGAGCATGGTCCTCTGTAGTTCAGTTAGTAGAGCATGGTCCTCTGTAGTTCAGTTGGTAGCGTTTGGTGCTTGCGACGCCAGGAGAGTGGGTTCATTTCTCGGTACTACCCATATGTGAAAGATAAATGTGTTTGGTGTGAACCTAGAACTACAGTCTAATGTAATAGAGGTCCTCTCTCTTTGCCAGTCTGAGGGCCAAATGTCCCCTCACCTTCCTAGAGATGACACAGTGATGTGTCCACCAGAACTAATGCTGCTCCTAATCTCACACATCCCACTATCAGGACAGATCTACACTACAATTTAAGTACACTGTCCACGAGTCATTAGCATGCGTGAAGTGTGTCCCTTCTTGATCTCAGAAATAAAGTAGTTGTGTGTTAGAATGAAGTATAGTGTACCTTATTGATGTCAGCAATGAAGTAGTTATGTGTTAGTATTAAGTGTTGTGTACCTTCTTGATGTCAGAAATAAAGTAGTTGTGTGTTAGTATTAAGGATTGTTTACCTTCTTGATGTCAGTAATAAAGTAATTGTGTGTTAGTATTAAGTATTGTGTACCTTCTTGATGTCAGCAATGAAGTAGTAGTGTGTTAGTATTAAGTATTGTGTACCTTCTTGATGTCAGCAATGAAGTAGTTGTGTGTTAGTATTAAGTATTGTGTACCTTCTTGATCTCAGTGATGAAGCAGTTGTGTATTAGTATTAGTATTGTGTACCTTCTTGATCTCAGTGATGAAGCAGTTGTGTATTAGTATTAGTATTGTGTACCTTCTTGATCTCAGTGATGAAGCAGTTGTGTATTAGTATTAGTATTGTGTGTCTACCTTCTTGACGTCAGTAATAAGGTAGTGTGTACTATAAATAGTATTGTGTACCTTCTTGATCTCAGTGATGAAGCAGTCCACCATGTGTTTGACCCGTGGAGCCTTGGCCGAGAACAGAATCAGCTTCTCATTGGTTAGATTAAACTCCAGCATGTTCTCTGAAGGCATGGTCACAAAAAGGATGTCCGCGTAGCTATGGAGACAGAGAGACAACGTAACTATGGAGACACGTAAAGACAGAATAACTACGGAGACAGAGACATCTTTGCTAATATTGTCACAATCGTTGAGAGATGGGTCAGACCACAGAATGGTTAGAGGTATGCGCCAGGTCGCAGTTGTAAATGAGAACTTGTTCTCAACTGGCTTACCTGGTTAAATAAAGGTTAAATAAATAAATAAATAAATGTAGTGTAAGGTCGTAGTAGGGTTAGTGTTAGGGTTAGAGGTATGTAGTGTAAGGTCGTAGTAGGGTTAGTGTTAGGGTTAGAGGTATGTAGCGTAAGGTCGTAGTAGGGTTAGTGTTAGGGTTAGAGGTATGTAGTGTAAGGTCGTAGTAGGGTTAGTGTTAGGGTTAGAGGTATGTAGTGTAAGGTCGTAGTAGGGTTAGTGTTAGGGTTAGAGGTATGTAGTGTAAGGTCGTAGTAGGGTTAGTGTTAGGGTTAGAGGTATGTAGTGTAAGGTCGTAGTAGGGTTAGTGTTAGGGTTAGAGGTATGTAGTGTAAGGTCGTAGTAGGGTTAGTGTTAGGGTTAGAGGTATGTAGTGTAAGGTCGTAGTAGGGTTAGTGTTAGGGTTAGAGGTATGTAGTGTAAGGTCGTAGTAGGGTTAGTGTTAGGGTTAGAGGTATGTAGTGTAAGGTCGTAGTAGGGTTAGTGTTAGGGTTAGAGGTATGTAGTGTAAGGTCGTAGTAGGGTTAGTGTTAGGGTTAGAGGTATGTAGTGTAAGGTCGTAGTAGGGTTAGTGTTAGGGTTATATACCTGTAAGGTCGTAGGACTCTGAAGTAGTCCGACTCTTTAGCGCTGCTCTTCACTGTCTTCAGGAGCTTGATCCCACTGTGAGACACAGACAGCACCTGGACACCTGTACCCGCACTACCCTACACACACACACACACACACGCACGCGCAGACGCACACGCACAGACACAGACACAGACACAGACACACACACACACACACACACACACATACATACACACACACACACACATTGGTAAGATAAACGGTGTTGGATTAAACTATACTGACATTACACACAGAGGTGAGAGGTCAAACACACACAGGTCATGCAACAGGAAGTCATGTGATGCAACAGGAAGTCATGTGATGCAACAGGAAGTCAAGTGATGCAACAGGAAGTCATGTGATGCAACCGGACGTCATGTGATGCAACAGGAAGTCATGTGATACAACCGGACGTCATGTGATGCAACAGGAAGTCATGTGATGCAACAGGAAGTCATGTGATACAACAAGAAGTAATGTGGTGCAACAGGAAGTCATGTGATGCAACAGGAAGTAAAGTGATGCAACAGGATGTAATGTTGTGCAACAGGAAGTCATGTGATGCAACAGGAAGTCATGTGACTCACAGAGGCAGGAAACAGGCATGAGAAGTAGATATCCCAGGATTCCCTGGCCGCTGTGACAACTTCCTTCTTCACTGCCTCGTCCACTGTGTCCATGTTATGTTCTATGCCATATTTCTCTGTTACACACATAAACACAAGTCTGTTTTCACATTTTAGCAGACGCTCTTATCCAGAGCAACTTACAGTAGTGAGTGGTTATCCCACTGGCTATCATAAGGTGAATGCACCAATTTGTAAGTCGCTCTGGATAAGAGCGTCTGCTAAATGACGAAAATGTAAATGTAAAATGAGTGCTTACATTTTTGTACCAGTCCCCCTTAGGAATCGAACCCACAACCCTGGCGTTGCAAGCGCCACGCTCTACCAACTGAGCCACACGGGGACTTAAACAATAACAACAGGTATTTCCAGTGAACTAACAATTCCCCCCCCCCCCCAGAGCAGTGTGGGTAATGTAGTTGACTCACCAAACAGAGACTTCATCTTCACCCTCTCCCAACTGGAGATTCTAACACACGCCTCAGACAGAGTGTCATTCACTATCTGGAGAGGAGGAGGAGAGAGGAAGAGGAGGAGAGAGGGATGAAGAAACCTCACTATTCTACAGGTCAGGAGAGAGAGAGGGGCTAATTCAGACCTGGGACACCAGGTGAGTGGAATTAACTACCAGGTAGAAATACAAAAACAGAAGTGTTTTCGGCCCTCCAGGACCGGAATTGAAGAACCCTGGCTTAGAGTGTAGCGGTGTTGATGGTTCATTAATAACCCTGTTTAAAAACAGTGTTATGGGAATGTGATAACAGTGTATATTATAACAGTTTAATATGTTATTTTTAAAAAACCAACTGTCCCACCTGTTTGAATATGAGGTCCAGCACCAGGGGATGGTTGGAGCTGTCTTTAGGGTAGAACACCTGAAACCAGGAACACACTGACGTTAGAACTGAACATGAGGTCCAGCACCAGGGGATGGTTGGAGCTGTCTTTAGGGTAGAACACCTGAAACCAGGAACACACTGACGTTAGAACTGAACATGAGGTCCAACACCAGGGGATGGTTGGAGCTGTCTTTAGGGTAGAACACCTGAAACCAGGAACACACTGACGTTAGAACTGAACATGAGGTCCAACACCAGGGGATGGTTGGAGCTGTCTTTAGGGTAGAACACCTGAAACCAGGAACACACTGACGTTAGAACTGAACATGAGGTCCAACACCAGGGGATGGTTGAAGCTGTTTTTAGGGTAGAACACCTGAAACCAGGAACACACTGACGTTAGAACTGAACATGAGGTCCAGGACCAGGGGATGGTTGAAGCTGTCTTTAGGGTTGAACACCTGAAACCAGGAACACACTGACGTTAGAACTGAACATGAGGTCCAACACCAGGGGATGGTTGGAGCTGTCTTTAGGGTAGAACACCTGAAACCAGGAACACACTGACGTTAGAACTGAACATGAGGTCCAACACCAGGGGATGGTTGGAGCTGTCTTTAGGG
>LR778264.1:63316496-63336496 GCA_902810595.1 Coregonus sp. 'balchen'
TCTGATAGTCTTATAAATCATATGTCTGATAGTCTTATAAATCACATGATGTCTGATAGTCTTATAAATCATATGATGTCTGATAGTCTCATAAATCATATGATGTCTGATAGTCTTATAAATCATACGATGTCTGATAGTCTTATAAATCCTATGTCTGATAGTCTTGTAAATCATACGATGTCTGATAGTCTTATAAATCCTATGTCTGATAGTCTTATAAATCCTATGTCTGATAGTCTTATAAATCATACGATGTCTGATAGTCTTATAAATCCTATGTCTGATAGTCTTATAAATCCTATGTCTGATAGTCTTGTAAATCATACGATGTCTGATAGTCTTATAAATCCTATGTCTGATAGTCTTGTAAATCATATGATGTTTGATAGTCTTATAAATCATACGATGTCTGATAGTCTCATAAATCATATGATGTCTGATAGTCTTATAAATCACATGATGTCTGATAGTCTTATAAATCATATGATGTCTGATAGTCTTATAAATCACATGATGTCTGATAGTCTTATAAATCATATGATGTCTGATAGTCTCATAAATCATATGATGTCTGATAGTCTTATAAATCATACGATGTCTGATAGTCTTATAAATCCTATGTCTGATAGTCTTGTAAATCATATGATGTCTGATAGTCTTATAAATCATACGATGTCTGATAGTCTTATAAATCCTATGTCTGATAGTCTTATAAATCCTATGTCTGATAGTCTTATAAATCATACGATGTCTGATAGTCTTATAAATCCTATGTCTGATAGTCTTATAAATCATACGATGTCTGATAGTCTTATAAATCCTATGTCTGATAGTCTTATAAATCCTATTTCTGATAGTCTTGTAAATCATACGATGTCTGATAGTCTTATAAATCCTATGTCTGATAGTCTTGTAAATCATATGATGTCTGATAGTCTTATAAATCCTATGTCTGATAGTCTTGTAAATCATATGATGTTTGATAGTCTTATAAATCATACGATGTCTGATAGTCTCATAAATCATATGATGTCTGATAGTCTTATAAATCACATGATGTCTGATAGTCTTGTAAATCATATGTCTGATAGTCTTATAAATCATATGATGTCTGATAGTCTCATAAATCACATGATGTCTGATAGTCTTATAAATCACATGATGTCTGATAGTCTCATAAATCACATGATGTCTGATAGTCTTATAAATCACATGGAATTTTGTATTCATGAATTAATTACCAAACTTCTTGGCAGGTTCCTTGTTGATGGGGATGGCTGGAGCCTTCTGATGAGGAACACTGTCGTTACCTGCTAGCTTGGCCTGAGGAGGAGGACACACACAACACACACCTGAAGTTCTAACGTCCTGACCTGCAGATACACCACAGTCAACCTGAAGTCCTAACGTCCTGACCTGCAGATACACCACAGTCAACCTGAAGTCCTAACGTCCTGACCTGCAGATACACCACAGTCAACCTGAAGTCCTAACGTCCTGACCTGCAGATACACCACAGTCAACCTGAAGTCCTAACGTCCTGACCTGCAGATACACCACAGTCAACCTGAAGTTCTAACGTCCTGACCTGCACATACACCACAGTCAACCTGAAGTCCTAACGTCCTGACCTGCAGATACACCACAGTCAACCTGAAGTCCTAACGTCCTGACCTGCAGATACACCACAGTCAACCTGAAGTCCTGACCTGCAGATACACCACAGTCAACCTGAAGTCCTAACGTCCTGACCTGCAGATACACCACAGTCAACCTGAAGTCCTAACGTCCTGACCTGCAGATACACCACAGTCAACCTGAAGTCCCGACGTCCTGACCTGCGGATACACCACAGTCAACCTGAAGTCCTAACGTCCTGACCTGCGGATACACCACAGTCAACCTGAAGTCCTAACGTCCTGACCTGCGGATACACCACAGTCAACCTGAAGTCCTAACGTCCTGACCTGCAGATACACCACAGTCAACCTGAAGTCCTAACGTCCTGACCTGCAGATACACCACAGTCAACCTGAAGTCCTAACGTCCTGACCTGCAGATACACCACAGTCAACCTGAAGTCCTAACGTCCTGACCTGCGGATACACCACAGTCAACCTGAAGTCCTAACGTCCTGACCTGCAGATACACCACAGTCAACCTGAAGTCCTAACGTCCTGACCTGCGGATACACCACAGTCAACCTGAAGTCCTAACGTCCTGACCTGCAGATACACCACAGTCAACCTGAAGTCCTAACGTCCTGACCTGCAGATACACCACAGTCAACCTGAAGTCCTAACGTCCTGACCTGCAGATACACCACAGTCAACCTGAAGTCCTAACGTCCTGACCTGCGGATACACCACAGTCAACCTGAAGTCCTAACGTCCTGACCTGCAGATACACCACAGTCAACCTGAAGTCCTAACGTCCTGACCTGCAGATACACCACAGTCAACCTGAAGTCGTAACGTCCTGACCTGCGGATACACCACAGTCAACCTGAAGTCCTAACGTCCTGACCTGCAGATACACCACAGTCAACCTGAAGTCCTAACGTCCTGACCTACAGATACACCACAGTCAACCTGAAGTCCTAACGTCCTGACCTGCAGATACACCACAGTCAACCTGAAGTCCTAACGTCCTGACCTGCAGATACACCACAGTCAACCTGAAGTCCTGACCTGCAGATACACCACAGTCAACCTGAAGTCCTAACGTCCTGACCTCCAGATACACCGCAGTCAACCTGAAGTCCTAACGTCCTGACCTGCAGATACACCACAGTCAACCTGAAGTCCTAACGTCCTGACCTGCAGATACACCACAGTCAACCTGAAGTCCTAACGTCCTGACCTGCGGATACACCACAGTCAACCTGAAGTCCTAACGTCCTGACCTGCAGATACACCACAGTCAACCTGAAGTCCTAACGTCCTGACCTGCAGATACACCACAGTCAACCTGAAGTCCTAACGTCCTGACCTGCAGATACACCACAGTCAACCTGAAGTCCTAACGTCCTGACCTGCAGATACACCACAGTCAACCTGAAGTCCTAACGTCCTGACCTGCGGATACACCACAGTCAACCTGAAGTCCTAACGTCCTGACCTGCAGATACACCACAGTCAACCTGAAGTCCTAACGTCCTGACCTGCAGATACACCACAGTCAACCTGAAGTCCTAACGTCCTGACCTGCGGATACACCACAGTCAACCTGAAGTCCTAACGTCCTGACCTGCAGATACACCACAGTCAACCTGAAGTCCTAACGTCCTGACCTACAGATACACCACAGTCAACCTGAAGTCCTAACGTCCTGACCTGCAGATACACCCCAGTCAACCTGAAGTCCTGACCTGCAGATACACCACAGTCAACCTGAAGTCCTAACGTCCTGACCTCCAGATACACCCCAGTCAACCTGAAGTCCTAACGTCCTGACCTGCAGATACACCACAGTCAACCTGAAGTCCTAACGTCCTGACCTGCGGATACACCACAGTCAACCTGAAGTCCTAACGTCCTGACCTGCAGATACACCCCAGTCAACCTGAAGTCCTGACCTGCAGATATACCACAGTCAACCTGAAGTCCTAACGTCCTGACCTGCAGATACACCACAGTCAACCTGAAGTCCTAACGTCCTGACCTGCAGATACACCACAGTCAACTTGAAGTCCTAACGTCCTGACCTGCAGATACACGACAGTCAACCTGAAGTCCTAACGTCCTGACCTGCAGATACACCACAGTCAACCTGAAGTCCTAACGTCCTGACCTGCAGATACACCACAGTCAACCTGATGTACTAACGTCCTGACCTGCAGATACACCACAGTCAACCTGAAGTCCTAACGTCCTGACCTGCAGATACACCACAGTCAACCTGAAATCCTAACGTCCTGACCTGCAGATACACCACAGTCAACCTGAAGTCCTAACGTCCTGACCTGCAGATACACCACAGTCAACCTGAAGTCCTAACGTCCTGACCTGCAGATACACCACAGTCAACGTGAAGTCCTAACGTCCTGACCTGCAGATACACCACAGTCAACCTGAAGTCCTAACGTCCTGACCTGCAGATACACCACAGTCAACCTGAAGTCCTAACGTCCTGACCTGCAGATACACCACAGTCAACCTGAAGTCCTAACGTCCTGACCTGCAGATACACCACAGTCAACCTGAAGTCCTAACGTCCTGACCTGCAGATACACCACAGTCAACCTGAAGTCCTAACGTCCTGACCTGCATATACACCACAGTCAACCTGAAGTCCTGACCTGCAGATACACCACAGTCAACCTGAAGTCCTAACGTCCTGACCTGCAGATACACCACAGTCAACCTGAAGTCCTAACGTCCTGACCTGCGGATACACCACAGTCAACCTGAAGTCCTAACGTCCTGACCTGCAGATACACCACAGTCAACCTGAAGTCCTAACGTCCTGACCTGCAGATACACCACAGTCAACCTGAAGTCCTAACGTCCTGACCTGCAGATACACCACAGTCAACCTGAAGTCCTAACGTCCTGACCTTCGGATACACCACAGTCAACCTGAAGTCCTAACGTCCTGACCTGCGGATACACCACAGTCAACCTGAAGTCCTAACGTCCTGACCTGCAGATACACCACAGTCAACCTGAAGTCCTAACGTCCTGACCTGCAGATACACCACAGTCAACCTGAAGTCCTAACGTCCTGACCTGCAGATACACCACAGTCAACCTGAAGTCCTAACGTCCTGACCTGCAGATACACCACAGTCAACCTGAAGTCCTAACGTCCTGACCTGCAGATACACCACAGTCAACCTGAAGTCCTGACCTGCAGATACACCACAGTCAACCTGAAGTCCTAACGTCCTGACCTGCAGATACACCACAGTCAACCTGAAGTCCTAACGTCCTGACCTGCGGATACACCACAGTCAACCTGAAGTCCTAACGTCCTGACCTGCGGATACACCACAGTCAACCTGAAGTCCTAACGTCCTGACCTGCAGATACACCACAGTCAACCTGAAGTCCTAACGTCCTGACCTGCAGATACACCACAGTCAACCTGAAGTCCTCACGCCCTGACCTGCGGATACACCACAGTCAACCTGAAGTCCTAACGTCCTGACCTGCAGATACACCACAGTCAACCTGAAGTCCTAACGTCCTAACCTGCAGATACACCACAGTCAACCTGAAGTCCTAACGTCCTGACCTGCAGATACACCACAGTCAACCTGAAGTCCTAACGTCCTGACCTGCAGATACACCACAGTCAACCTGAAGTCCTAACGTCCTGACCTGCAGATACACCCCAGTCAACCTGAAGTCCTAACGTCCTGACCTGCGGATACACCACAGTCAACCTGAAGTCCTAACGTCCTGACCTGCAGATACACCACAGTCAACCTGAAGTCCTAACGTCCTGACCTGCAGATACACCCCAGTCAACCTGAAGTCCTAACCTCCTGACCTGCAGATACACCACAGTCAACCTGAAGTCCTAACGTCCTGACCTGCAGATACACCACAGTCAACCTGAAGTCCTAACGTCCTGACCTGCAGATACACCACAGTCAACCTGAAGTCCTAACGTCCTGACCTGCAGATACACCCCAGTCAACCTGAAGTCCTGACGTCCTGACCTGCAGATACACCACAGTCAACCTGAAGTCCTAACGTCCTGACCTGCAGATACACCACAGTCAACCTGAAGTCCTAACGTCCTGACCTGCAGATACACCACAGTCAACCTGAAGTCCTAACGTCCTGACCTGCAGATACACCCCAGTCAACCTGAAGTCCTGACGTCCTGACCTGCAGATACACCACAGTCAACCTGAAGTCCTAACGTCCTGACCTGCAGATACACCACAGTCAACCTGAAGTCCTAACGTCCTGACCTGCAGATACACCCCAGTCAACCTGAAGTCCTGACGTCCTGACCTGCAGATACACCACAGTCAACCTGAAGTCCTAACGTCCTGACCTGCAGATACACCACAGTCAACCTGAAGTCCTAACGTCCTGACCTGCAGATACACCCCAGTCAACCTGAAGTCCTAACCTCCTGACCTGCAGATACACCACAGTCAACCTGAAGTCCTAACGTCCTGACCTGCAGATACACCACAGTCAACCTGAAGTCCTAACGTCCTGACCTGCAGATACACCACAGTCAACCTGAAGTCCTAACGTCCTGACCTGCAGATACACCCCAGTCAACCTGAAGTCCTGACGTCCTGACCTGCAGATACACCACAGTCAACCTGAAGTCCTAACGTCCTGACCTGCAGATACACCACAGTCAACCTGAAGTCCTAACGTCCTGACCTGCAGATACACCCCAGTCAACCTGAAGTCCTGACGTCCTGACCTGCAGATACACCACAGTCAACCTGAAGTCCTAACGTCCTGACCTGCAGATACACCACAGTCAACCTGAATTCCTAACGTCCTGACCTGCAGATACACCACAGTCAACCTGAAGTCCTAACGTCCTGACCTGCGGATACACCACAGTCAACCTGAAGTCCTAACGTCCTGACCTGCGGATACACCACAGTCAACCTGAAGTCCTAACGTCCTGACCTGCAGATACACCACAGTCAACCTGAAGTCCTAACGTCCTGACCTGCAGATACACCACAGTCAACCTGAAGTCCTAACGTCCTGACCTGCAGATACACCACAGTCAACCTGAAGTCCTAACGTCCTGACCTGCAGATACACCACAGTCAACCTGAAGTCCTAACGTCCTGACCTGCAGATACACCACAGTCAACCTGAAGTCCTAACGTCCTGACCTGCAGATACACCACAGTCAACCTGAAGTCCTAACGTCCTGACCTGCAGATACACCCCAGTCAACCTGAAGACCTAACGTCCTGACCTGCAGATACACCACAGTCAACCTGAAGTCCTAACGTCCTGACCTGCAGATACACCACAGTCAACCTGAAGTCCTAACGTCCTGACCTGCAGATACACCACAGTCAACCTGAAGTCCTAACGTCCTGACCTGCAGATACACCACAGTCAACCTGAAGTCCTAACGTCCTGACCTGCGGATACACCACAGTCAACCTGAAGTCCTAACGTCCTGACCTGCAGATACACCACAGTCAACCTGAAGTCCTAACGTCCTGACCTGCAGATACACCACAGTCAACCTGAAGTCCTAACGTCCTGACCTGCAGACACACCACAGTCAACCTGAAGTCCTAACGTCCTGACCTGCGGATACACCACAGTCAACCTGAAGTCCTAACGTCCTGACCTGCGGATACACCACAGTCAACCTGAAGTCCTAACGTCCTGACCTGCAGATACACCACAGTCAACCTGAAGTCCTAACGTCCTGACCTGCAGATACACCACAGTCAACCTGAAGTCCTAACGTCCTGACCTGCAGATACACCACAGTCAACCTGAAGTCCTAACGTCCTGACCTGCGGATACACCACAGTCAACCTGAAGTCCTAACGTCCTGACCTGCAGATACACCACAGTCAACCTGAAGTACCACACTAAAAGGCATCCAAAAGGGTTCTTCGGCTGTCCCGGTTCGGGAGAACCCGTTGTAGAACCCGTTTGGTTTCCCTGTGGAAACCCTCTGTGGAAAGGATTATACCTGGAACTCTAAAGGGTTCTTCAAAAGGGTCTCTCACAGTGGACAGCCGAAAGAACCCTTTTAGGTTTTAGATAGAACCTTTATTCTAATGAGTGTAACACTCAGGTAGGTATAGACTCACCTGCTGGGGGTTCAGGTTCCTGGCTGGATGTGGCTGTGCCTCAGGACTGGTGGGTTGGCTAGCCCCACGGGAGACAGGGGCAGGCTGGGTAGTGGAGTTGGGTCTGGGGGTCTGGGTCTGGGTCTGGGAGGTAGGATAGGGGTCAGGGGGGCTGGCTGGACTGGAGGTGCCAGGGACAGCAGTATAGGGGCTGGGAGGCGTGACAGCATAAGGACTGGGTGGGATGTTAGCGTACGGGCTTGGGGGGAAGTGTGTGTAGGGGCCAGGCGGAAGGCAGTGGGGGTTGGGGAGGATGTGGCTCATGGGGGGTGAGGTGAGCCGGGAGGTGGGGGCGAGTCACGGGGGAGGTTACTAAAAGATGGCCTGCATCGTCATCTGTCGGGAGGAGGGGGGGGAGAGGGAAGGGGAGGGTGGAGGGAGGGGGGGGGAAGGGTGACAAGTGGAGGAGGGGGGGAGGGAGAGGGGAGGGAGTTAGACTAACTACCATAATGATGAACAGTGACACTACCTATGTGAATAGTTGACGTAACCTACCATAATGATGTGAAAGTTAGACGTAACCTACCATAATGATGTTGAACTAACTCCATAATGATTGAACAAGAACCTACCATAATGATGTTAACCGACCAAATAAGAGTTAACCTACCCCATAATGATGTTGAACAAGTTAGACGTAACCTACCATAATGATGTTGAACAAGTTAGACGTAACCTACCATAATGATGTTGAACACGTTAGACGTAACCTACCATAATGATGTTGAATAAGTTAGACGTAACCTACCATAATGATGTTGAATAAGTTAGACGTAACCTACCATAATGATGTTGAACATGTAACCTACCATAATGATGTGAACACGTAACCTACCATAATGATGTTGAACAAGTTAGACGTAACCTACCATAATGATGTTGAACAAGTTAGACGTAACCTACCATAATGATGTTGAATAAGTTAGACGTAACCTACCATAATGATGTTGAACACGTAACCTACCATAATGATGTTGAACAGTTAGACACCTACCATAATGATGTTGAAACAAGTTGAGTAACCCTACCATAATGATGCGTCTCTAATAGACAAGTTAGACGTAACCTACCATAATGATGTTGAAACAGTTAACGTAACCAAATGATGTTGAACGTAACCTACCATAATGATGTTGAACACGTAACCTACCATAATGATGTTGAACAAGTTAGACGTAACCTACCATAATGATGTTGAACAAGTTAGACGTAACCTACCATAATGATGTTGAACGTACGTAACCTACCATAATGATGTTGAACAAGTTAGACGTAACCTACCATAATGATGTTGAACACGTATAGCTACCATAATGATGTTGAACAAGTTAGACGTAACCTACCATAATGATGTTGAACAAGTTAGACGTAACCTACCATAATGATGTTGAACACGTATACCTACCATAATGATGTTGAACAAGTTAGACGTAACCTACCATAATGATGTTGAACAACGTTAGACGTAACCTACCATAATGATGTTGAACAGTTAGACGTAACCTACCATAATGATGTTGAACACGTAACCTACCATAATGATGTTGAACAAGTTAGACGTAACCTACCATAATGATGTTGAACACGTTAGACGTAACCTACCATAATGATGTTGAACACGTTAGACGTAACTCCTACCATAATGATGTTGAACAAGTTAGACGTAACCTACCATAATGATGTTGAACACGTAGACCGTAACCTCATAATGATGTTGAACACGTAACTACCTACCATAATGATGTTGAACAAGTTAGACGTAACCTACCATAATGATGTTGAACACGTAACCTACCATAATGATGTTGAACAAGGTAGACGTAACCTACCATAATGATGTTGAACACGTTAGACGTAACCTACCATAATGATGTTGAACAAGTTACCACGTAACCTACCATAATGATGTTGAACAAGTAGACGTACTACCAAATGATGTGAACACGTAACCTACCATAATGATGTTGAACAGTAG
The DNA here is from genome assembly GCA_902810595.1 of Coregonus sp. 'balchen'. Taxonomy (NCBI): domain Eukaryota; kingdom Metazoa; phylum Chordata; class Actinopteri; order Salmoniformes; family Salmonidae; genus Coregonus; species Coregonus sp. 'balchen'. Next base: position 63,326,291 of record LR778264.1, read on the forward strand.
ACGTAACCTACCATAATGATGTTGAACTACGTAACCTACCATAATGATGTTTGAACACGTTAGACGTAACCTACCATAATGATGTTGAACACGTAGACCTACCATAATGATGTTGACACTAACCTACCATAATGATGTTGAACACGTAACCTACCATAATGATGTTGAACACGTAACCTACCATAATGATGTTGAACAAGTTAGACGTAACCTACCATAATGATGTTGAACAAGTTAGAAGTAACCTACCATAATGATGTTGAACAAGTTAGACGTAACCTACCATAATGATGTTGAACACGTTAGAAGTAACCTACCATAATAATGGCCTGTTGGTTCATGATGGCTTGTTGCTGCTGGGCCATGACAGAATGCTGTTGGTCTACTACAGAAGTGACCGGAGACACTGGAGCCACCGGAGCCACCGGGACCACCGGGACCACCGGGACCACCGGCAACATCGGCAGAACCCTCACCGCTGGAGGAAACACACAAAACAATGCTACAGGCTAAATGCAGTGGTGGGAAGTACTATCTATACTTCACTTTCTATATTTTGGACAACTTTTTACTTTTACTTCACTACATTCCCTAAAGAAAAATAATGTACTTTTTACTCCATACATTTTCCCCGACACCCAAAAGTACTCGTTACATTTAGAATGCTTAGCACGACAGGAAAATGGTCCAATTCACACACTTATCAAGAGAACATCCCTGGTCATCCCTACTGCCTCTGATCTGGCGGACTCACTAAACACACATGCTTAGTTCGTAAATCAAATCAAATGTTATTGGTCGCATACACATATTTTGCAGATGTTATCACAGGTGCACCGAATGTCACGCCCTGACCTATAGAACTCTGTTGAGTTGAGTTCTATGTAGTTAGTTTGGTCAGGGTGGGCATGTTGAGTTCTATGTTGTGGTATATCTATGTTTAGATCTAGGTGTTGTATTTCTACGCCCTGACCTCTAGTTAGTTTGGTCAGGGTGGGCATGGTGAGTTCTATGTTGTGGTATATCTATGTTTAGATCTAGGTGTTGTATTTCTACGCCCTGACCTCTAGTTAGTTTGGTCAGGGTGGGCATGGTGAGTTCTATGTTGTTGGTGATCTATGTGTAGATCTAGGTGTTGTATTTTTACGCCCTGACCTATAGAACTCTAGTTAGTTTGGTCAGGGTGGGCATGGTGAGTTCTATGTTGTTGTATATCTATGTGTAGATCTAGGTGTTGTATTTCTACGCCCTGACCTATATAACTCTAGTTAGTTTGGTCAGGGTGGGCATGGTGAGTTCTATGTTGTTGTATATCTATGTGTAGATCTAGGTGTTGTATTTCTACGCCCTGACCTATAGAACTCTAGTTAGTTTGGTCAGGATGGGCATGTTGAGTTCTATGTTGTGGTAGATCTATTTGTAGATCTAGGTGTTGTATTTCTACGCCCTGACCTATAGAACTCTAGTTAGTTTGGTCAGGGTGGGCATGGTGAGTTCTATGTTGTTGGTGATCTATGTGTAGATCTAGGTGTTGTATTTCTACGTTTGGCCGGGTGTGGTTCCCAATCAGAGGCAGCTGTCGCTCGTTGTCTCTGATTGGGGTTCATACTTAGGCAGCCAGTTTTCCTGCCTGGGTTGTGTGGGATCTTGTTTTGTGTTTTGGTGTGTTTGGGCTTGTTTGTGTTTAGGTTTCCGACGTCACGGTTTGTTGCCTTTTGTTGTTTTGTACGTGTTTAATAAACATGTTGGCATACCACGCTGCACCTGGGTCTGACCCGTCTCTCAACGTCCATGACAAGCGAAATGCTTATGTTCCTAGCTCCAACAGTGCAGTAATACCTAACAATACAAAAAAATACATGCAAATCCCCAAGCCCAGCTCAGGTAAACCCTCCCGTCCTCTCTAAGTGTTATCATCTAACCTTAACCCAGTACAACTGACAACACCCCCGGCAGTATAGATATTGACTCAGAGACAGACCAAGCCCAGCTCAGGTAAACCCTCCGTCCTCTCTAAGTGTTGTCAGTTGTACTGTTGTCTATACTGCCAGGGGTGTTGTCAGTTGTACTGTTGTCTATACTGCCAGGGGTGTTGTCAGTTGTACTGTTGTCTATACTGCCAGGGGTGTTGTCAGTTGTCTATACTGCCAGGGGTGTTGTCAGTTGTCTATACTGCCAGGGGTGTTGTCAGTTGTCTATACTGCCAGGGGTGTTGTCAGTTGTCTATACTGCCAGGGGTGTTGTCAGTCATACTGTTGTCTATACTGCCAGGGGTGTTGTCAGTCGTACTGTTGTCTATACTGCCAGGGGTGTTGTCAGTTGTCTATACTGCCAGGGGTGTTGTCAGTCGTACTGTTGTCTATACTGCCAGGGGTGTTGTCAGTCGTACTGTTGTCTATACTGCCAGGGGTGTTGTCAGTTGTACTGTTGTCTATACTGCCAGGGGTGTTGTCAGTTGTACTGTTGTCTATACTGCCAGGGGTGTTGTCAGTCGTACTGTTGTCTATACTGCCAGCGTTCTTATTTTTATTACAAATAATTTATCTGTCTATTTACTGAAATCCATTTCCCTTGCCAAATTTTTTTTTAAGCCTTTGTCTGGGGAAAAATGTATCCATAACTGTTATAGGGAGTTAACTAGTTTGTTGTCTTCTTTTACTAAATCAGAAGTTATTATCCTGGGTGACTTCAATTATGATTGGGAAATGCAGCCTTCAGACAATCTAAAAGACATGTGTAATGATCTAAACCTAACCCAGCTGGTGACTAAGCCTACACGGCCCAACCCTAAAGATCCTTCAAAGTCAACTCTGATTGATGTTATTTGAACGAATACACCAGAGAAATATGTTTCTACTGGTGTCTTCCCCCAAGACATTAGTGACCATTGCCCAGTTGTTTGTGTTAGACATGTGAGAATACAAAAATGTAAGCCTTATGTCTTCACAAAGAGGAACTTTAAAAACTTCAGTGAACAGGCTTTTTTACATGATCTTTATTTTAGTGACCTTGATTGTGTTTCAGCTATCCCTGAACCTGATTAAGCTTTGAGCCTCTTTGCAGATGTCTTCAATACTATTGTGGATAATCATGCTCCCTTCAAAAAATGAAGGGTTAAAGGTAGATCGAATGCCTGGTACACTCCGGAATGATCAGAAGTCATTCATAACAGAGATGATGCTTGGGTCAAAGCCAGGAACACAGGCTTAGGCCCGGACTGGCAAGCTTTTAAGCAACTGAGGAATCATTGTGTAAAACAAATCAGAAAGGCTAAATCTGATTATTATGTAACCGCTCTTTCAGATTGTAATGGGAACCCGGCTAAATTCTGGAAAATTGTCAAATCCCTGAAGGGTTGTACTTCCTCCTCTCTGCCACAACAAATTCATTCAGACACTGGCCTCATTATGGAAAGTAATGCCATCATTGATGCATTTAATCACCATTTTATCTCTATGAAAGAACTTCTAAGCCTATCCACAATGACATTGGGCTGGATGCTGATAGGGGAAACTTGCCGAATGATCAGAGAAATTATAGTCAAAGCTTTTCTCTTAGGCTGTTTACAGAAATAGAAGTCCTGGATGCTTTGCTAGTAAAAGACAACAATAAATCCACAGGGGCCGACAAACTGTATCCTGGTCTGCTTAAGTGCCCATCATTGTTGGCTCAATAACCCCCCATTTTTCATTTAACATTGTTATCAGGAAATATTCCTAAAGTATGGAAATCGTCTCTTGTGCTGCCACTCCATAAGGGCGGGGATAGTAGTGATCTTTAATAATTATCTCCCCATTTCAAGGCTTCCTTGTCCAGCTAAGATTCTCAAATGTACAGTGTTGATCTTTTTTTTCTGAGAAATGTATTTTGAATGTAAACCAATCAGGGTTCAGGCCTGGGCATAGCACCAATCAGGGTTCAGGCCTGGGCATAGCACCAATCAGGGTTTAGGCCTGGGCATAGCACTATTACAGCTACCACTTTAGTTGTTTATGATCTTGTCAATGCTGCCGACACTAAAATTAAATGTGCTGCTTTTGTTTGTGGACCTGTCAAAAGCTTTTTGATACTGTTGATCGTGTTATTTTATTAAATAGGTTGTCCTTGATTGGCCTGAGCTCTGACGCCTGTTCATGGTTTCACGATTATCTTAGTGACAGAACTCAGGCCATCGTGATGGATGGAGTTAAGTCTCAATTTCTTGAAGTACATAAAGGTCCACTGGTGTCGATTTGGGACCTGTTCTCTTCACTATTTATATAAACACCATTGTTCAATCTTTTTTTTTAAAGAAACTTAATCTATATGCGGATGATACTATTATGTGTGCTATTGCCCCGACTGTTGATCTGGCTGTGTCAAAACAACAGTCAGATTTTATAGCTATGAAGGAATCCCTTGCTGATTTAAAACTTGTGCTTAATATGGGCAAAACGAAATACTAAACTCTCGTAAGAATGTTTCAGATGAACTACATGTTCACTCATTAGATGGTTCTCTAATTAAAATTGTTCCCACATATAAAGGCATTTGGATTGACATGGATTTGACGTTTAAAATACATATAGATGAGCTGTGCCTTGCAAAAGTATTCATCCCCCTTGGCGTTTTTTTCTATTTTGTTGCATTACAACCACTAAGCAAGGGGCACCACCAAGCAAGAGGCACCATGAAGACCAAGGAGCTCTCCAAACAGGTCAGGGACAAAGTTGTGGAGAAGTACAGCTCAGGGTTGGGTTATAAAAAAAAATCAGAAACTTTGAACATCCCACAGAGCACCATTAAATCCATTATTAAAAAATTGAAAGAATATGGCACCACAACAAACCTGCCAAGAGAGGGCCGCCCACCAAAACTCACGGAGCAGGCAAGGAGGGCATTAATCAGAGACGCAACAAAGACACCAAAGATAATCCTGAAGGAGCTGCAAAGCTCCACAGCGGAGATTGGAGTATCTGTCCATAGGACCACTTTAAGCCGTACACTCCACAGAGCTGGACTTTACAGAAGAGTGGCCAGAAAAAAGCCATTGCTTAAAGGAAAAAATAAGCAAACACGTTTGGTGTTCGCCAAAAGGCATGTGGGAGACTCCCCAAACATATGGAAGAAGGTACTCTGGTCAAATGAGACTAAAATTGAGCTTTTTGGCCATCAAGGAAAACGCTATGTGTGGCACAAACCCAACACCTCTCATCACCCCGAGAACATCATCCCCACAGTGAAGCATGGTGGTGGCAGCATCATGCTGTGGGGATGTTTTTCATCGGCAGGGACTGGGAAACTGGTCAGAATTGAAGGAATAATGGATGGCGCTAAATACAGGGAAATTCTTGAGGGAAACCTGTTTCAGTCTTCCAGAGATTTGAGACTGGGACGGAGGTTCACCTTCCAGTAGGACAATGACCCTAAGCATACTGCTAAAGCAACACTCGAGTGGTTTAAGGGGAAACATGTAAATGTCTCGGAATGGCCTAGTCAAAGCCCAGACCTCAATCCAATTGAGAATCTGTGGTATGACTTAAAGATTGCTGTACACCAGCGGAATCCGTCCAACTTGAATGAGCTGGAGCAGTTTTGCCTTGAAGAATGGGCAAGAATCCCAGTGGCTAGATGTGCCAAGCTTATGGAGACAAACCCCAAGAGACTTTCAGCTGTCATTGCTGCAAAAGGTGGCTCTACAAAGTATTGACATAAGTACTCAGACCCTTTGCTATGAGACTCGAAATTGATTGGAGTCCACCTGTGGTAAATTCAATTGATTAGACATGATTTGGAAAGGCACACACCTGTCTATATGAGGTCTCACAGTTGACAGTGCATGTCAGAGCAAAAACCAAGCCATGAGGTCGAAGGAATTGTCCGTAGAGCTCCGAGATAGGATTGTGTCGAGGCACAGATCTGGGGAAGGGTACCTAAAAAACGTCTGCAGCATTAAAGGTTCCCAAGAACACAGTGGCCTCCATCATTCTTAAATGGAAGAAGTTTGGAACCACCAAGACTCTTCCTAGAGCTGGCCGCCCGCCAAACTGAGCAATGGGAGGAGAAGGGCCTTGGTCAACGAGGTGACCAAGAACCCGATGGTCACTCTGACAGAGCTCCAGAGTTCCTCTGTGGAGATGGGAGAACCTTCCAGAAGGACAACCATCTCTGCAGCACTCCACCAACAGGACAACGACCCTAAGCACACAGCCAAGACAACGCAGGATTGTCTTCGGGACAAGTCTCTGAATGTCCTTGAGTGGCCCAGCCAGAGACCGGATTTGAACCAGATCGAACATCTCTGGAGAGACCTTAAAATAGCTGTGCAGCAATGCTCCCCATCCAACCTGACAGAGCTTGAGAGGATCTGCAGAGAAGAATGGGAGAAACCCCTCAAATACAGGTGTGCCAAGCTTGTAGCGTCATACCCAAGAAGACTCAAGGCTGTAATCGCTGCCAAAGGTGCTTCAACAAAGTACTGAGTAAAAGGTCTGAATACTGGTGTAAATGTATTATTATGTAATACATTTGCAAAAATTTCTATAAACCTGTTTTTGCTTTGTCATTATGGGGTATTGTGTGTAGATTGATTATACATAAAAAATATTAAAAATATTTAGAATAAGGCTGTAACGTAACAAAATGTGGAAAAAGTCAAGGGATCTGAATACTTTCCGAAGGCACTATACATATGAAGTGGACAACAATAGTTATATAGGATGAACCATGACTAGAATACAGTATATTCATATGAAGTGGGTAATACAATATGTAAACATTATTAAAGTGACCAGTGTTCAATGTTCAACGTCTATGTACATAGGGCAGCAGTCTCTAAGTTGCAGAGTTGAGTACTGGGTGTTAGCCGGCTAGTGACAGTGTGTGAAGTTCAGGACAGGGTGCTGGGCGGAGGCCTGCTAGTGGTGACTATTTAACAGTCTGATGGCCTTGAGATAGAAGTGGGTTTTTCAGTCTCTCGGTCCCAGCTTTGATGCACCTGTACTGTCTCCGCCTTCTAGATGGTAGCGGGGTGAACAGGCCGTGGCTCGGGTCCTTGATGATCTTCTTGGCCTTCCTGTGACACCGGGTGCTGTAGATATCCTGGAGGGCAGGCAGTGTGCCCCCCGGTGATGCGTTGGGCTGACCGCACCAACCTCTTGAGAACCCTACGGTTGCGGACGATGCAGTTGCCGTACATTTTTACATTACATTTTTCGTTATTTAGCAGACGCTCTTATCCAGAGCGACTTACAAATTGGACCAGGCGTTGATAAAGCCCAACAGGAATCTGTCAACGGTGCATCTGTAGAAAGTTTGTGAGGTTCTTAGGGGTCAAGCCAAAATTTCTTCAGCCTCATGAGGTTGAAGAGGGGCTGTTGAGCCTTCTTCACCACACTGTCTGCGTGGGTGGACCATTTCAGGTTGTCAGTGATGTGTACGCCAAGGAACTTGGGGCCCCAGTTGGGGAAGTCCAGGACCCAGTTGAACAGGGCGGGGTTCAGACCCAGGGCCCCGAGCTTGATGATGATCTTGGAGGGTACTATGGTGTTGAAGGCTGAGCTGTAGTTGATGAACAGCATTCTTACAGAGGTATTCCTCTTGTCCAGGTGGGATAGGGCAGTGTGCAGTGCGATGGCGATTACCTAATCCGTGGATCTGTTGGAGCGGTATGTAAATTGCAGTGGGTCTAGGGTGTCGGGTAAGGTGGAGGTGATATGATCCTTAACTAGCCTCTCAAAGCACTTCATGATGACAGAAGTGAGTGCAACAGGGCGAAAGTCATTTAGTTCAGTTACATTCGCTTTCTTGGGTACAGAAACAATGGTGGACATCTTGAAGCAATTGGGGACAGCAGACTGGGATAGGGAGAGATTGAATATGTCCGTAAACACACCAGCCAGCTGGTCTGCACATGCTCTGAGGACGCGGCTAGGGATGCCCTCTGGGCCGGCAGCCTTGCGAGGGTTATCACGCTTAAATGTCTTACTCACGTCGGCCACGGAGAGGCGGCCCGCATTGGCTGCACTGTGTTCTCCTCGAAAGCGGGCGAAGACGGTGTTTAGCTTGTCCGGGGAGGTAAGGCGTCGGTGTCCGCAACGTGGCTGGTTTTCCCTTTATAAATAATGTTTCATCTTTGTAAAATGATGTCTGAGTGTTGGAGTGTACCCCTGGCTGACCGTGCATCTGGTTTGTGTGAAATTATTTGTGAAAGTGTGAAATTATTTCTGCTTTTACTTTTGATACTTAAGTTTATTTTCAAACCAAATACTTTTAGACTTTTACTCAAGTAGTATTTTACTGGGTGACTTTTACTTGAGTAATTTCGTATTAAGGAGGTCTTTACTTTTACTCAAGTAGGACAATTGGGAACTTTTTCCACCACTGGCTAAATGCTAGTTAAACACTAAGCCAAAGGCTACATTATGCTAAATTAATAGCTAAATGCTAGGCTAACCCTTAATTGCTAGGTTAAAGCTAACTTCTAGGTTACAGCTAACCGCTAGGTTTCAGCTAAATAATAGTCTAAAGGCTAACTGCTAGGTTACATCTAACCGCTAGGGTACAGCTAACTGCTAGGTTACAACTAACTGCTAGGTTACATCTAACCGCTAGGGTACAGCTAACTGCTAGGTTACAACTAACTGCTAGGTTACAACTAACCGCTAGGTTACAATTAACCGCTAGGATACAACTAACTGCTAGGTTATAACTAACCGCTAGGTTACAACTAACTGCTAGGTTACAATTAACTGCTAAATTATAGGATAAAGGCTAACTTCTAGATTACAGCTAAGTGCTACATAACAGGCTAAAGGCTAACTGCTAGGTTAGAGCTAACTGCTAGGTTAGAGCTAACCGCTAGGCTACATCTAACTGCTAGATTACAGCTAACTGCTAAATAATAGGCTAAAGGCTAACTGCTAGGATAAAAGCCAAAGCACTAAAGCTCCAGAGGTGTATGTGAGATTGACTGACCTCCAGGGGGTGGCTGGGTGGAGTAGGGGGTGCTGGAGCCCGGCTGGGGGTCCCCTCTCCCCCCTCCGACACCCCCACCCCCCTGCATCCTGTTGGAGAGACCAGATGGATGCTCCAGGTCCTGAGAGAGAGAGGGAGACGGGGGAGAGAAAGTTACAGAGACTAAGATTGTAACCCCAAGACATGCTAGCTTTTCACCATTACCAATAACAGGGGAGGTTAGCATGTCTTGGGGGTATGATCATTGTTCCTCACCATTACCAATAACAGGGGAGGTTAGCATGTGTTCTGGGTTTGATCTTTGACCCTCTGTAAATGTCTCACTCATCATTATTCACGATTCATTCAGGATTATCTGTAACCATGGTAGCGTCCACATTGATGTAGACGTGTTCAGAAACATATTCTGTTATTATTTACAATAAAGTGACTCCAAAATAACACAATTCATTATTTACCATTGATTTCTATAGGACACAACATCATCCGAAACACAACCAGAACAAACTGGAAATGCATCAAACATGTTTGTGAAGTCACAAGCGTGATGTAGTCATTGTGTGCTAAGAAATATGGGACCAAAATACTAAAATACTTTTTTTACTACTTTTAATACACTATAAGTGAACTAGATACATAAAGTCCTTTCATTTCTAAACAGTAAAACAGATCTGGATGAAAATACCCTCAAACAAAAGTTGACGTTCTGTACTGTAAAACTAAAACACTTGAACTCCAATCCAAAATGCTGGAGTATTAAAGCCAAATGAAACGTTTTCTTTTGCTTTACTGTCCACATAAATACATAGAGGAGTGTATATCACGTCTATCATATCTAATGAATGTGTAAATTAGATCAATAATGTATAGCAACAATGCAAACAGATACACTGTCATCTCTATTATATGGTCTGAGCAGTAGGAAGAGAGTGTGTTCCTGTGTGTGTGTGTGTGTGTGTGTTCCTGTGTGTGTGTGTGTGTGTGGTGTGTGTGTGGTGTGTGTGTTTGTGTGTGTGTGTGTGTGTGTGTGTGTGTGTGTGTGTGTGTGTGTGTGTGTGTGTGTGTGTTCCTGTGTGTGTGTGTGTGTGTGTGTGTGTGTGTGTGTGTGTGTGTGTGTGTGTGTGTGTGTGTGTGTGTGTGTGTGTGTGTGTGTGTGTGTTCCTGTGTGTGTGTGTGTGTGTGTGAATAATGTATCTCAGTAATCAAGACAGTGTTTGATTCTCACAACTTCACTTCTCATGTATCTTAGCC
>LR778264.1:63338996-63363996 GCA_902810595.1 Coregonus sp. 'balchen'
TCCCATCAGATGGCTAATGCTGTCACGGACATACCATCAGATGGCTAATGCTGTCATGGACGTCCCATCAGATGGCTAATGCTGTCATGGACGTCCCATCAGATGGCTACTGCTGTCATGGACGTCCCATCAGATGGCTAATGCTGTCATGGACGTCCCATCAGATGGCTAATGCTGTCATGGACTTCCCATCAGATGGCTAATGCTGTCATGGACGTCCCATCAGATGGCTAATGCTGTCATGGACGTCCCATCAGATGGCTAATGCTGTCATGGACGTCCCATCAGATGGCTAATGCTGTCATGGACGTCCCATCAGATGGCTAATGCTGTCATGGACGTCCCATCAGATGGCTAATGCTGTCATGGACGTCCCATCAGATGGCTAATGCTGTCATGGACGTCCCATCAGATGGCTAATGCTGCAGTGGACGTCCCATCAGATGGCTAATGCTGTCATGGACGTCCCATCAGATGGCTAATGCTGTCATGGACGTCCCATCAGATGGCTAATGCTGTCATGGACGTCCCATCAGAGGCTAATGCTGTCATGGACGTCCCATCAGATGGCTAATGCTGTCACGGACGTCCCATCAATGGCAATGCTGTCATGGACGTCCAGATGGCAATGGTCATGGACGTCCCATCAGATGGCTAATGCTGTCATGGACGTCCCATCAGATGGCTAATGCTGTCATGGACGTCCCCATTCAGATGGCTAATGCTGCAGTGGACGTCCCATCAGATGGCTAATGCTGTCATGGACGTCCCATCTGATGGCTAATGCTGTCATGGACGTCCCATCAGATGGCTAATGCTGCAGTGGACGTCCCATCAGATGGCTAATGCTGTCATGGACGTCCCATCAGATGGCTAATGCTGTCATGGACGTCCCATCAGATGGCTAATGCTGTCATGGACGTCCCATCAGATGGCTAATGCTGTCATGGACGTCCCATCAGATGGCTAATGCTGTCATGGACGTCCCATCAGATGGCTAATGCTGTCATGGACGTCCCCATCAGATGGCTAATGCTGTCATGGACGTCCCATCAGATGGCTAATGCTGTCATGGACGTCCCATCAGATGGCTAATGCTGTCATGGACGTCCCATCAGATGGCTAATGCTGTCATGGACGTCCCATCAGATGGCTAATGCTGTCATGGACGTCCCATCAGATGGCTAATGCTGTCATGGACGTCCCATCAGATGGCTAATGCTGTCATGGACGTCCCATCAGATGGCTAATGCTGTCATGGACGTCCCATCAGATGGCTAATGCTGTCATGGACGTCCCATCAGATGGCTAATGCTGTCATGGACGTCCCATCAGATGGCTAATGCTGTCATGGACGTCCCATCAGATGGCTAATGCTGTCATGGACGTCCCATCAGATGGCTAATGCTGTCATGGACGTCCCATCAGATGGCTAATGCTGTCATGGACGTCCCATCAGATGGCTAATGCTGTCATGGACGTCCCATCAGATGGCTAATGCTGTCATGGACGTCCCATCAGATGGCTAATGCTGTCATGGACGTCCCATCAGATGGCTAATGCTGCAGTGGACGTCCCATCAGATGGCTAATGCTGTCATGGACGTCCCATCAGATGGCTAATGCTGTCATGGACCGTCCATCAGATGGCTAATGCTTGTCATGGACGTCCCCTCAGATGGCTAATGCTGTCATGGACAGTCCCATCAGATGGCTAATGCTGTCCATGGACGTCCCATCAGATGGCTAATGCTGTCATGGACGTCCCATCGAGATGGCTAATGCTGTCATGGACGTCCCATCAGATGGCTAATGCTGTCATGGACGTCCCATCAGATGGCTAATTGCTGTCATGGACGTCCCATCAGATGGCTAATGCTGTCATGGACGTCCATCAGATGGCTAATGCTGTCATGGACGTCCCATCAGATGGCTAATGCTGTCATGGACGTCCCATCAATGGCTAATGCTGTCATGGACGTCCCATCATAATGGCTAATGCTTCATGGACGTCCCATCAGATGGCTAATGCTGTCATGGACGTCCCATCAGATGGCTAATGCTGTCATGGACGTCCCATCAGATGGCTAATGCTGTCATGGACGTCCCATCAGATGGCTAATGCTGTCATTGGACGTCCCATCAGATGGCTAATGCTGTCATGGACGTCCCATCAGATGGCTAATGCTGTCATGGACGTCCCATCAGATGGCTAATGCTGTCATGGACGTCCCATCAGATGGCTAATGCTGTCATGGACGTCCCATCAGATGGCTAATGCTGTCATGGACGTCCCATCAGATGGCTAATGCTGTCATGGACGTCCCATCAGATGGCTAATGCTGTCATGGACGTCCCATCAGATGGCTAATGCTGTCATGGACGTCCCATCAGATGGCTAATGCTGTCATGGACGTCCCATCAGATGGCTAATGCTGTCATGGACGCCCATCAGATGGCTAATGCTGTCATGGACGTCCCATCAGATGGCTAATGCTGTCATGGACGTCCCCATCAGATGGCTAATGCTGTCATGGACGTCCCATCAGATGGCTAATGCTGTCATGGACGTCCCATCAGATGGCTAATGCTGTCATGGACGTCCCATCAGATGGCTAATGCTGTCATGGACGTCCCATCAGATGGATAATGCTGTCATGGACGTCCCATCAGATGGCTAATGCTGTCATGGACGTCCCATCAGATGGCTAATGCTGTCATGGACGTCCCATCAGATGGCTAATGCTGTCATGGACGTCCCATCAGATGGCTAATGCTGTCATGGACGTCCCATCAGATGGCTAATGCTGTCATGGACGTCCCATCAGATGGCTAATGCTGTCATGGACGTCTCATCAGATGGCTAATGCTGCAGTGGACGTCCCATCAGATGGCTAATGCTGCAGTGGACGTCCCATCAGATGGCTAATGCTGTCATGGACGTCCCATCAGATGGCTAATGCTGCAGTGGACGTCCCATCAGATGGCTAATGCTGTCATGGACGTCCCATCAGATGGCTAATGCTGTCATGGACGTCCCATCAGATGGCTAATGCTGTCATGGACGTCCCATCAGATGGCTAATGCTGTCATGGACGTCCCATCAAATGGCTAATGCTGTCATGGACGTCCCATCAGATGGCTAATGCTGTCATGGACGTCCCATCAGATGGCTAATGCTGTCATGGACGTCCCATCAGATGGCTAATGCTGTCATGGACGTCCCATCAGATGGCTAATGCTGCAGTGGACGTCCCATCAGATGGCTAATGCTGTCATGGACGTCCCATTAGATGGCTAATGCTGTCATGGACGTCCCATCAGATGGCTAATGCTGTCATGGACGTCCCATCAGATGGCTAATGCTGTCATGGACGTCTCATCAGATGGCTAATGCTGTCATGGACGTCCCATCAGATGGCTAATGCTGTCATGGACGTCCCATCAGATGGCTAATGCTGTCATGGACGTCCCATCAGATGGCTAATGCTGTCATGGACGTCCCATCAGATGGCTAATGCTGTCATGGACGTCCCATCAGATGGCTAATGCTGTCATGGACGTCCCATCAGATGGCTAATGCTGTCATGGACGTCCCATCAGATGGCTAATGCTGTCATGGACGTCCCATCAGATGGCTAATGCTGTCATGGACGTCCCATCAGATGGCTAATGCTGTCATGGACGTCCCATCAGATGGCTAATGCTGTCATGGACGTCCCATCAGATGGCTAATGCTGTCATGGACGTCCCATCAGATGGCTAATGCTGTCATGGACGTCCCATCAGATGGCTAATGCTGTCATGGACGTCCCATCAGATGGCTAATGCTGTCATGGACGTCCCATCAGATGGCTAATGCTGTCATGGACGTCCCATCAGATGGCTAATGCTGTCATGGACGTCCCATCAGATGGCTAATGCTGTCATGGACGTCCCATCAGATGGCTAATGCTGTCATGGACGTCCCATCAGATGGCTAATGCTGTCATGGACGTCCCATCAGATGGCTAATGCTGTCATGGACGTCCCATCAGATGGCTAATGCTGTCATGGACGTCCCATCAGATGGCTAATGCTGTCATGGACGTCCCATCAGATGGCTAATGCTGTCATGGACGTCCCATCAGATGGCTAATGCTGTCATGGACGTCCCATCAGATGGCTAATGCTGTCATGGACGTCCCATCAGATGGCTAATGCTGTCATGGACGTCCCATCAGATGGCTAATGCTGTCATGGACGTCCCATCAGATGGCTAATGCTGTCATGGACGTCCCATCAGATGGCTAATGCTGTCATGGACGTCCCATCAGATGGCTAATGCTGTCATGGACGTCCCATCAGATGGCTAATGCTGTCATGGACGTCCCATCAGATGGCTAATGCTGTCATGGACGTCCCATCAGATGGCTAATGCTGTCATGGACGTCCCATCAGAAGGCTAATGCTGTCATGGACGTCCCATCAGATGGCTAATGCTGTCATGGACGTCCCATCAGATGGCTAATGCTGTCATGGACGTCCCATCAGATGGCTAATGCTGTCATGGACGTCCCATCAGATGGCTAATGCTGTCATGGACGTCCCATCAGATGGCTCAGATCAGGGGCCTGGTGATCCAGTCACAGTGTTCTGGTCCTGTAGATAATGTGTGATGGGGGCCTGGTGATCCAGTCACAGTGTTCTGGTCCTGTAGATAATATGTGATGGGACCTGGTGATCCAGTCACAGTGTTCTGGTCCTGTAGATAATGTGTGATGGGGCCTGGTGATCCAATCACAGTGTTCTGGTCCTGAAGATAATGTGTGATGGGGCCTGGTGATCCAGTCACAGTGTTCTGGTCCTGTAGATAATGTGTGATGGGGGCCTGGTGATCCAGTCACAGTGTTCTGGTCCCGTAGATAATGTGTGATGGGGGCCTGGTGATCCAGTCACAGTGTTCTGGTCCTGTAGATAATGTGTGATGGGGCCTGGTGATCCAGTCACAGTGTTCTGGTCCCGTAGATAATGTGTGATGGGGGCCTGGTGATCCAGTCACAGTGTTCTGGTCCTGTAGATAATGTGTGATGGGGGCCTGGTGATCCAGTCACAGTGTTCTGGTCCTGTGTTGACTTGTTTGTTTGGTAACTTTTGGATAACAACAGAATGCTGATTTCTTTCACCCAGAATGAGCTACTGAATATTAGGGGCACATTACCAGCTGGTTCTGGTCCAGGAATTCTGTCATCATCCTACGATATCCTACCGAAGACCACCCTGACTACCAGTCGGATTTCAAACCCAGGCTATGGGACTCTGTATAGTATACTACTACCGAAGACCACCCTGACTACCAGTCGGATTTCAAACCCAGGCTATGGGACTCTGTATAGTATACTACTACCGAAGACCACCCTGACTACCAGTCGGATTTCAAACCCAGGCTATGGGACTCTGTATAGTATACTACTACCGAAGACCACCCTGACTACCAGTCGGATTTCAAACCCAGGCTATGGGACTCTGTATAGTATACTACTACCGAAGACCACCCTGACTACCAGTCGGATTTCAAACCCAGGCTATGGGACTCTGTATAGTATACTACTACCGAAGACCACCCTGACTACCAGTCGGATTTCAAACCCAGGCTATGGGACTCTGTATAGTATACTACTACCGAAGACCACCCTGACTACCAGTCGGATTTCAAACCCAGGCTATGGGACTCTGTATAGTATACTACTACCGAAGACCACCCTGACTACCAGTCGGATTTCAAACCCAGGCTATGGGACTCTGTATAGTATACTACTACCGAAGACCACCCTGACTACCAGTCGGATTTCAAACCCAGGCTATGGGACTGTGTGAGTGAGCCGAGACTCTACACTTTGACAAAAGGGGTTCAAAACGGCGTTCTTTACAGAGGGATAGGCTTATACCAAGAACTGTTTCCATCAGAAGAACCCTTTTTTTTGATGACATGGGTTCTTTGGAAGGCAAAAGGGTTCTATCTAGAACCTTTAACATCCTAACAAACCCTTTGTAGAAGAAAGGGTTCTTTTGATGATTCTTCGGAAGGCAAGAAGGATTCTTTGGAAGGCAAGAAGGGTTCTATATAGAACCATATATAATTTTTCCCAGCATGCTCTATTGCAGGGAGATATTCAGAATTGTTTGTTTTTAACTGTAATATCTGTGTTTTTTTTTTCATGTACATTGATTGGTTGATAAATGTTATGCTACACAAAGATAAATAACATAACAGTTTTCTAAACTAATCCAATCTGTTAGTAATTGGATTTAATAGCGCCCCGTTACTGAGATGGTCGTTCCAGTTGAGATGATCGAGGTAGTCTCAGAATTCAATCTTCCCTACCCTTCAGTCATTCTGAATGCAGGTTGCTGGCGATTAACGATTCCACCTGTTGGATATCCTGACTCTGGCTGGGATCCAATAGGAATTCCACCCGTTGGATATCCTGACTCTGGCTGGGATCCAATAGGAATTCCACCCGTTGGATATCCTGACTCTGGCTGGGATCCAACAGGAATTCCACATCACTTTGTAAGCCAGCATAATGTGCCTTGCTGGTCTGATGAGGCCTGTATACCAGGAGGTTCCTAACACCCTTTACCCTGTACCCTGTACCCTATACCCTATACCCTATACCCTCAGTGTTAGGGTATAACTAGGCCCTCGAGGAAAGGCCTTATATTTGTAACATATTGTCATAAACCAGTTGGCCTACAGAGCTAACAGGTCTGTTGTCACACCCTGGCTCTGGGACTCTATATGTTGAGCCAGGGTGTATATATTCTATGTATTGTATTTCTGTGTTGGCCAGAGTGGTTCCCAATCAGAGGCAACGAGTGTCAGCTGTTGCTGGTTGTCTCTGATTGGGAGCCATATTTATAGAGGCTGTTTTTCCACAATAGTTGTGGGATCTTGTTCCAGTTGGTTTGTTCCTTTTGGTTTGTACCGTAGGACTGCACGTATCGTTTGTTGTTTTGTTCAAGTGTTTACTCTCTTTAAATAAATATGTTTGCCTTCAACGCTGCGCCTTGGTCCACTCACTCTAGCGATCGTGACAGAAGATCCCACCATACCAGGACCAAGCAGAGTGTCCAGGAGCAGGCAGCCTGGACATGGGAGGAAGCACCGGGAAAGGAGCTGGAGAGGTTGGCGATGGCCCAGGTGGGCAAATCGTGGTCCTGGGAGGACATGCTTGGGGGCAAAGGGCCATGGGCTAAGATTAAGGCCCTGGCGAGAGAGGAGCAACGGCGTCAACAGTGTCGTCGTCGGACGGACGAGAGGCAACCCCAGAATATTTTTAGGGGGGGGCACACGGCATGGGCGACTGGGCAGCAGGAGGCTGCCACAGGGCGAAATGGGAGACGAGGAGAGAAGGCCACCGGGTTACGGGAGCCATTGGCGAGAGGAGGGAAGGAAGTTGTAGAGGCACGGCGAGAGGTACTGAGGTGTATTGCCAGTCCGGTCCGGCCCGTTCCTGATCCCCGTTTAAGGCCAGTGGTGTGTGTTCCCAGTACGGTCCGGCCTGTTCCTGTTCCTCGCACCAAGCCTACGGTTCGCGTCGCCAGCCCGGCCCGGCCTGTCCCTGCCACTCGCACCAAGCCTACGGTGCGCGTCGCCAGCCCGGCCCGGCCTGTTCCTGCCACTCGCACCAAGCCTACGGTGCGCGTCGCCAGCCCGGCCCGGCCTGTTCCTGCCACTCGCACCAAGCTTACGGTGCGCGTCGCCAGCCCGGCCCGGCCTGTTCCTGCCCCTCGCACCAAGCCTACGGTGTGCGTCGCCAGCCCGGCCCGGCCTGTTCCTGCTCCTCGCACCAAGCCTACGGTGTGCGGCGCCAGCCCGGCCCGGCCTGTTCCTGCTCCTCGCACCAAGCCTACGGTGTGCGTCGCCAGCCCGGCCCGGCCTGTTCCTGCTCCTCGCACCAAGCCTACGGTGTGCGTCGCCAGCCCGGCCCGGCCTGTTCCTGCTCCTCGCACCAAGCCTACGGTGTGCGGCGCCAGCCTGGCCCGGCCCGTTCCTGCTCCACGCACCAAGCCAGGGGTGCGCATCGTCAGCCCGGTCCGGCCCGTTCCTGCTCCACGCACCAAGCCAGGGGTGCGCATCGTCAGCCCGGTCCGGCCCGTTCCTGCTCCACGCACCAAGCCAGGGGTGCGAGTCGTCAGCCTGGTCCGGCCCGTTCCTGCTCCACGCACCAAGCCAGGGGTGCGAGTCGTCAGCCTGGTCCGGCCCGTTCCTGCTCCACGCACCAAGCCAGGGGTGCGCATCGTCAGCCCGGTCCGGCCCGTTCCTGCTCCACGCACCAAGCCAGGGGTGCGCATCGTCAGCCCGGTCCGGCCCGTTCCTGCTACACGCACCAAGCCAGGGGTGCGCGTCGTCAGTCCGGCACAACCCGTGCCTGGGTCACCGGTGCCTGCTCAGCTGCTCCACACCAGAGCTTAAGCAATCCGCTCCTACGATGTACAGTCCAGCTCCAGCCAGCGGGGCCAGACCGGACCAGGGGCACTACGGGGGGATTATTGGAGGGTGGTGGGCGAGCCCGGAGCCGGAACCGCCTCCGAGGAGGAATGCCCACCCGACCCTCCCCTGGTTGGTTTATGTTTAGGCGCGGTCGCAGTCCGCGCCTTTAGGGGGGGGTACTGTCACACGCCTTCAACGCTGCGCCTTGGTCCACTCACTCTAGCGATCGTGACATCTGTGGACGATGCTGTCAACATCAAATTGTATTGGCCACATTACGTCGAATACAACAGGTGCAGACATTACAGTGAAATGCTTACTTACAAGCCCTTAACCAACAGTGCATTTATTTCTTAATAAAAAAGTAAAATAAAACAACAACAACAAAAAAAGTGTTGAGAAAAAAAGAGCAGAAGTAAAATAAAATAACAGTAGGGGGGCTATATATACAGGGGGGTACCGGGACAGAGTCAATGTGCGGGGGCACCGGCTAGTTGAGGTAGTTGAAGTAATATGTACATGTGGGTAGAGTTAAAGTGACTATGCATAAATAATTAACACACAGGCCTCCACTTCATCCCCAAACACTCGATAACCCAGAGACATACGCAAGGATATTGTTTTGTGGACTTTAGCTCTGCGTTCAATACCATCATCCCAGAACTGCTACAAGAACAAAACTATCTCAGCTGAACGTGTCCAGTTCCATCTGTCAGTGGATCACTGACTTCCTGACCGACAGGACGCAACACGTGAAGCTGGGAAAAACCCCTTTCAGACTCTTTCTCCCTCAGCACCGGAGCGCCAGCAAGGACGCGCGCTCTCACCTCTACTCACCTCTACTCTACACCAATGACTGCAGCTCCAACAACGCATCTGTCAAACTACTCAAGTTTTCAGATGACACCACTCTGGTCGGACTCATCACCGACAGCGATGAGTCCATGTGCCGTGGAGAGGTCGATCGGCTGGTGGCCTGGTGCAGTCACTATAGCTTGGAACTCAACACAGACAACATCGTGGAGACGGTGGTTGACTTCAGAAAATGCCCCCCCCCCCCCCCCACCATCTCTCCCCATCGAGATTGATGGCTCAGCTGTTTTTACACGGCTGAATCATTCAAATTCCTGAGGACCGTCACCTCCCACAACCTCACGTCACAGCCGTCACCAAGAAGTTATCACCAGAGGATGTACTACTTGAGGCGGCTGAAAAAACTCTAAATCTCCCAGTCAATCCTGATCCGGTTTTAAGCATAAATCGGTGAGTCCATCCTCACCTCCTGCATCACCGTCTGGTTTGGGTCTGCGTCTGCCCCGTTGCAAGGTGCAAAACTGCAATGCATTGTCCGGTTTTCAGAGAGGGTCATCGGCTGGCCCCCTGCCCTCCATCGAGGTCCTGCACAACTCCAGGGCAAGGGAACCCCACCCCCTCGTTAAAATATTTACCTCTGGCAGGCGGTTCGGGTCACTAATGACCAAAAACCCTCCCGCCACCTGAAATGTTTCTTCCCCGGGGCTTTGGCCCTCACCAACCAGCCTTCTGGCCCATAGAGACTAAAGGACTATGCATTCTATTCTTCACACTGCATCAAGCCATCTCTGACCTGTACACTAAACCACTGTAATATACTGCTTTGCACTCTGTTCATCCTACAGTCCTCTCTCTCAGCTCCCAATAAGACTGATGTTAACATTCTCCTTCCAGTCCTCTCTCTCAGCTCCCAATGAGACTGATGTTAACATTCTCCTTCCAGTCCTCTCTCTCAGCTCCCAATAAGACTGATGTTAACATTCTCCTTCCAGTCCTCTCTCTCAGCTCCCAATGAGACTGATGTTAACATTCTCCTTCCAGTCCTCTCTCTCAGCTCCTAATGAGACTGATGTTAACATTATCCTCCAGTCCTCTCTCTCAGCTCCCAATAAGACTGATGTTAACATTCTCCTTCCAGTCCTCTCTCTCAGCTCCCAATAAGACTGATGTTAACATTATCCTCCAGTCCTCTCTCTCAGCTCCTAATGAGACTGATGTTAACATTCTCCTTCCAGTCCTCTCTCTCAGCTCCTAATGAGACTGATGTTAACATTCTCCTTCCAGTCCTCTCTCTCAGCTCCCAATGAGACTGATGTTAACATTCTCCTCCAGTCCTCTCTCTCAGCTCCCAATGAGACTGATGTTAACATTCTCCTCCAGTCCTCTCTCTCAGCTCCCAATGAGACTGATGTTAACATTCTCCTTCCAGTCCTCTCTCTAAGCTCCCAATAAGACTGATGTTAACATTCTCCTTCCAGTCCTCTCTCTCAGCTCCCAATGAGACTGATGTTAACATTCTCCTTCCAGTCCTCTCTCTCAGCTCCCAATGAGACTGATATTAACATTCTCCTTCCAGTCCTCTCTCTCAGCTCCCAATGAGACTGATGTTAACATTCTCCTTCCAGTCCTCTCTCTCAGCTCCCAATGAGACTGATGTTAACATTCTCCTTCCAGTCCTCTCTCTCAGCTCCCAATGAGACTGATGTTAACATTCTCCTTCCAGTCCTCTCTCTCAGCTCCCAATGAGACTGATGTTAACATTCTCCTTCCAGTCCTCTCTCTCAGCTCCCAATGAGACTGATGTCAACATTCACCTCCAGTCCTCTCTCTCAGCTCCCAATGAGACTGATGTTAACATTCTCCTTCCAGTCCTCTCTCTAAGCTCCCAATAACACTGATGTTAACATTCTCCTTCCAGTCCTCTCTCTCAGCTCCCAATGAGACTGATGTTAACATTCTCCTTCCAGTCCTCTCTCTCAGCTCCCAATGAGACTAATATTAACATTCTCCTTCCAGTCCTCTCTCTCAGCTCCCAATGAGACTGATGTTAACATTCTCCTTCCAGTCCTCTCTCTCAGCTCCCAATGAGACTGATGTTAACATTCTCCTTCCAGTCCTCTCTCTCAGCTCCCAATAAGACTGATGTTAACATTCTCCTTCCAGTCCTCTCTCTCAGCTCCCAATAAGACTGATGTTAACATTCTCCTTCCAGTCCTCTCTCTCAGCTCCCAATAAGACTGATGTTAACATTCTCCTTCCAGTCCTCTCTCTCAGCTCCCAATAAGAATGATGTTAACATTCTCCTTCCAGTCCTCCTCTGTGTTTCTGCGGTGTGTGTGTGTGTGAGTGTGTGTGTGTGAGTGTGTGTGTGTGTGTATGTGTGTATGCTACCTACCCCACTGCCGTCAGAGAGAACAGGGTCAAACAGGATGTCAAGGTAACGGTCCATCCCTCTCTGGGGCTCTGAGTCTGGAGAGAGGGAGAGGGTGTATACAAGAGAGATAAAACTATTCAGTGTTTATGTGATCAAGAGGAGAACAAGATAATGAGAGAGAGAGAGAGAGAGAAAGATAGAGAGAGAGAGAGAGACAGAGAGAGAGAGAGAGAGAGAAGAGAGAGATAGAGAGAGAGAGAGAGAGAGAGAACATAGAGAGACAGAGACTCAGAGATTTAGAGACTATCACAGATAGATAGAGAGAGAGTCAGAAATAGACAGAGACAAAGAAGAGAGATAGAGGGAGATATAGCAGAGATACATAGAGATAAAGAGATATAGACGAGCATAAGATTAGCATATAGAGATAGATGACTTAGAGAGATAATTTCCAAGAGATATTATAAGATGAGAGGACTCTCTAGATAGACCAGAGATAGAGACTCCGTTACTCCGCTCTTCTCTCTCTCTCTCATCTACTCCTAATAGATGTGTACCTTGTCGTAGCCCTTCCTCTGTGTAACCGGGGGTCTCTGGCAGAAGATAGACTCTCTCTCTGCTCCTCACCCAGGGTTAGCCCAACAGGTACTATAACCCCCACACCCGGGTTAGACCCAAAAAGGTACTACTAAAACACACACCCGGGGGTTAACCCCCAAAAGGTACTACTAAAAACACCCAGGGTTTTTGACCAAAAGGCTACACCCAACACACCCCAGGGTTTGACCCCCAAAAGGCTATGCTACTACTACACCAAAACCGGTTGCCCCAAAAGGGTACACAACACACACACCAGGTTTAACCCAAAGGGACTGGGACTACTAAAACACAACCAGGTTAGCCCAAAGGGTACTCTAACCCACACACCCGGGGTTGACCCCAGGCACCTAACCACACACCAGGGTGACCCAAAATTACTTAAAACACACACCCGGGGAGACCCCAACAGCTACTATACACACACCCGGTTAACCAACAGGCTCTGACTATACTAACAACCACCCGGGTTAACCCACGGCTACTGACTCTACAACAACTCCAGGGTTAGCCCAAAGGCTATGGGGTACTACTAAAACCCCACACCAGGGTTAAACCCAACAGGCTACTACTAACACACACCCAGGGGTTTGACCCAACGGCTACTTCTACAAAAACCACACCAGGGAGACCCCAAAAGGGTACTACTAACACACACACCAGGGGTTAACCCCAAAAGGGTACTACTAACACACACACCAGGGGAGACCCAAAAGGTTATAACAACCACCAGGTTAGCCCAAAGGGTACTACTAAACACACCCCAGGGTTAGACCCAACGGGATCTAACACACCACCGGGTTTGACCCCAAAAGGATACTACTAACACACAACCCCCGGTTAACCCCCCAAAAATACTAAACAACACACCAGGGTTAGAACCCCAACAGGCTACTCTAAACACCACCGGGTTAGACCCAAAAAGGGTACTTTACTAACACACACACCGGGTTAGACCCAACGGGATACTAACCACAACCCGGGTTAGACCCAAAAGCACTGCTATACTAACACACACCCAGGTTTGACCAAAAGGGTACTACTAACAAACACCACCGGTTGACCCCAAAAAGGCCCACTACTACACAAACACCCCCGGGGTTAGACCCCCAGGCTACTGGCTACTACTAAAACCACACCCCCAGGGGTTAACCCAACAGGCTACTACAAAACACCACCAGGGTTAGACCCACGGTACTCTAAAACCACCCAGGGTAGACCCCCAAAAGGCTACTGGTACTACTACCACACCCAGGGTTAACCCAACAGGCTACCTAAAACCCCAAAACCCGGGTTTAAACCCCCCCCGCTACTGGGTATACTAACACAACACCCCGGGGTTTAAACCCAAAAGGCTATACTAAAAACCCAGGGTTTTGACCAACAGGGTTGCTAACCAAAAACACCAGGGTTAACCCAACCTACTGGTATACTAAACCCCAAACACACCAGGGGTTTGACCCAACAGGGTACTGCTAACACCCCACCCAGGGTTAGACCCAACAGGCTACTAAATATAACACAACCCCCGGGTAGACCCAACCAGGTACTTACACCACCCAGGGTTGCCCAAAACTACTGGTACTACTAAAAAACACCCAGGGTAGACCCAAAGGCTACTGGGTACTACTAAAACACCCCCCGGGGTTTAACCCCCAAAAGGCTCTACTAAACCCAACCAGGGTTTCCCCAAAAGGCTACTGGCTACTACTAACCCCAAAACCCCCAGGTTTGACCCAACAGGTATGGGACTAAAACACACACACCAGGGTTTTGACCCAAAAGGCTACTCCAAACACAAACAGGGTTAACCCAAAAGGCTACTACTAACACACCCACCAGGTTTGACCCCCAAAAGGCTACTACTAAAACCCCCACCAGGGTTAGACCCAACAGGGTACTTCTCACCACACACCGGGTTAGACCCAACAGGGTACTACTAAAAACAACACCCGGGTTAGCCCAACAGCTACTCAAAAACCACACCAGGGGGTTTGACCCCCCCGGCTATACTAACCACACCCCAGGGTTAACCCAAAAGGGCACTACTAAACACACACCAGGGTTAAACCCCACAGGCACCCACTCAACCAACAACCCGGGTTAGACCCAACGGCTACTACTAACACACCCCCCAGGGTTTGCCCAAAGGTATCTAACACACACACCAGGTTAGACCCCCCAGGCTCTACTAACACCCCAACCAGGGTTGACCCAACAGGTATCCAAAAAACACCACCAGGGGTTGACCCAACGGCTACTGGCTATACTAAAAACACACACCAGGGGTTTGACCCAACAGGCCACTAACCCAAAACACCAGGGTTTTGACCCACAGGTCTCTAAAACCCACCCAGGGGTTAGACCCAAAAGGGGTACTCTAAAACCCACACCAGGGTTAGACCCCCAGGGTACTATAACACAAACCAGGGTTTAACCCACGGGTACTACTAAACACAACCCAGGGTTAGACCCAACAGGCTACTGGCCCAAAACTAACCACACACACCAGGGGTTTAAACCCCAAAAAGGCTACTACTAACACACACACCCGGGTTAACCCAAAGGCTACTCTACCCAAAAATAACAAACACCCCCCAGGGTTTGACCCCAAAAGCATCCCCAAAACACCACCAGGGTTAGACCCAAAAGGCACACAAACACACACCAGGTTAGACCCAACAGGCTACTACTAACAACCCCCCCGGGTTAGACCCCCCAGGGTACCTACTAAAAACCCCAACCCCGGGTTAGACCCAAAGGCTACACTAACCCACACACCAGGGGGGACCCAAACAGGGGGGGTCTCAAAACCACACACCCCCGGGGTTAGACCCAAAAAGCTACTACTAACACACCCCAGGGGTTTAACCCCCCAGGGCCCGGGGTACTACAACACCAACACCAGGTTAACCCCACTGCTACATAAACACACACCGGGTTTAACCCCAAACCAGGTATACTAACCAACACCAGGGTTAGACCCCAGCTACTACTAACCACACCAAGGGTTAGACCCAACGGCTAACTAACCACACCCCCAGGGTTTGACCAAAAGGCTACTCTAAAAACACACACCCGGGTTAGACCAACAGGGTACTGGTACTACTAACCACAACCCGGTTAACCCCCCAGGCTATGGCTACTACTAAAACACCACCAGGGTTACCCCAAAAGGCTACTACAAACACACACCGGGTTAACCCCAAAACCAGGGGTACTACAACACACACACCGGGGTTTGACCACAGGCTATACTAAACACCCCCCAGGGTAACCCAACAGCTATCTAAAACACCCAGGGTTAGACCCAACAGGCTTTACCTAACAACCACCGGGGAACCAAAAGGCTAAACCCACCTAACACACACCCAGGTTAGACCCAAAGCTCTACTAACACCACACCCGGGTTAGACCCAACAGTACTACTAACACAAAACACCGGGTTAACCCAACCGCTACACTAACACCACACCAGGGTTGACCCAAAAGCTACCCACTACAAAACCCCACACCCGGGGTTTCCCAACAGGCTCCAAAAAACACCCCAGGTTAACCCCAAAGGGTAACTAACACACCACCAGGGGTTTGACCCAACAGGCTTACTAACCACACCCCGGGGGAAACCCAAAAAAGGGTACTACTAAACACACAACCATGGGTTAGGACCCAACAGGCTACTATACTACTACAACACCCACACCAGGGTTAGACCCAACAGGGCTACTAACTAACACACACACCAGGGTTTTAGACCCAAACTAGGGGCTACTACTAACCACACCACCAGGGTTTTTAGACCCAAACAGGCTACTACTAACACCACACACCAGGGTTAGAACCCAACAGGCTACGACTACCAGCAACACACCAGGGGTTTAGGGACCCAAAACAGGGCTACCTACTAACACACACACCAGGGTTAGACCCAACAGGCTACTTGCTACTACTAACACACACACCAGGGTTAGACCCAACAGGCTACTACTAACACACACACCAGGGTTAGACCCAACAGGCTACTACTAACACACACACCAGGGTTAGACCCAACAGGCTACTACTAACACACACACCAGGGTTAGACCCAACAGGCCTACTACTAAACCAACAGCTACCAGGGTTACACCACACCACCAGGGCTACTGACTACTACTAACACACACACCAGGGTTAGACCCAACAGGCTACTGACTACTCTAACACACACACCAGGGTTAGACCCAACAGGCTACTGACTACTACTACACACACACCAGGGTTAGACCCAACAGGCTACTGACTAACACACACACCGTTCTTGTAATGTTCTTGGTAGTGACTGATCTCACGTCTAAAAGTAATGATGGAACTGTCGTTTCTCTTTGCTTATTTTGAGCTGGTCTTGCCATAATATGGACTTGGTCTTTTACCAATAGGGCTATCTTCTGTATACCACCCTAACCTTGTCACAACACAACTGATTGGCTCAAACGCATTAAGAAGGAAATTAAATTCAACAAATTAACTTTTAAGAAAGCAAACCTGTTAATTTAAATGCATTCCAGGTGACTACCTCATGAAGCTGGTTGAGAGAATGCCAAGAGTGTGCAAAGCTGTCATCAAGGCAAAGGGTGGCTATTTGAAGAATCTCAAATATGAAATATATTTTGATTTGTTTAACACTTTTTTGGTTACCACTGGATTCCATATGTGTTATTTCATAGTTTTGATGTCTTCACTATTATTCTACAATGTAGAAAATAGTTTAAAAAATTAAGAAAAACCCTTGAATGAGTAGGTGTTCTAAAACTTTTGACCGGTGGTGTAACTCAGAGAAAAATAACTCAGAGAAAATACATATCACATGTGGTGTTCCAAAAGGTTTGATTTTTAGGTACGGTGCTGTTCAGTTTATATATGTCACCCCTCTGTAGCGTTATCAGAAAGCACAGCATTGATTTTCACTGCTACGCAGACGATACACAACTTTACATTTCTATGTCACCAGAGGATTTGAGCTCCACGGATAAATTATTAGACCGTATTAGTGATTTAAATACTTGGATGGGTTCAGAACTTCCTCCAGCTAAATCAAGACAGAACCGAGGTACTTATTGTTGGAGCCAAAGCACAGAGAAAGAATCTAACCTCGCATTTTAATTCACAGGCAATAAAGATAAATCACCATGTAAAAAACCCCAGGTGTTATTTTAGATTCTGAACTCAATTTCGAATCACACATTAGGAATTTGACCAAAATATATTTTTACCACCTGAGGAATATATAATATATAATATAATAATATAATATGCCATTTAGCAGACGCTTTTATCCAAAGCGACTTACAGTCATGCGTGCATACATAATATTGCCAAGGTGCGGCCGTTTCTCTCTCAGGCTGATACAGAGAGACTCATCCATGCTTTTATTACAAGCAGGCTTGACTACTGTAATGCTCTCCTGTCTGGTCTACCCAAGAAAGCCGTTGGTCAACTGCAAAACATAGAGAACGCTGCATCACGGGTCATGTTACCTGATGAAATTGCTGTACAATATGATCTTGTTGCCATCTGATGCACAGTCAAATGTCATAAATCAACAGTGCAGATCTCTCCCTGTCCTCTGCCGTGCCCTGATTGTATTACTGCTGTTGATATCTGGAAATGTGCACGTACACCCTGGTCCATCTACTGTCGCTAGCCCCAATTCTGACCTGTGCTCTGATATCTGCTTCACTGATTTCTGCTCTCTTAAAGCCTGGGTTTTCTGCACGTTAACACTAGAAGCTTGTTACCTAAAATGTATCAATTGAAAGTGTGGGTTCACAGCTCCAATCCAGATGTGCTGGTCATTACTGAGACGTGGTTAAGAAAGAGCGTTTTGAACACATGACCAAGACCAGACGGAGAGCACACATTACACCAGTTTTAATGGTCTCTGCACTGGGCTGCCTGAGAGTTTTACAACACATTTTAAGATGATTCTATTGTTTTCTTAAAATCAATCCACGATTACGCACCCCAATACATGTCAGACATGCTTTTAAGTTATGTACCCAGTAGGTTCACCAGGTCCTCTGGCACTGGCCTTTTAACTACCCCAAAGCCCAGGACCAAGAGGCATGGAGAGGCCAGCCTTTAGTTACTATGCCCCCAGCCTCTGGGGGATGGAGAGGCCAGCCTTTAGTTACTATGCCCCCAGCCTCTGGGGGATGGAGAGGCAGTCTTTAGTTACTATGCCCCCAGCCTCTGGGGGATGGAGAGGCCAGCCTTTAGTTACTATGCCCCCAGCCTCTGGGGGATGGAGAGGCCAGCCTTTAGTTACTATGCCCCCAGCCTCTGGGGGATGGAGAGGCCAGCCTTTAGTTACTATGCCCCCAGCCTCTGGGGGATGGAGAGGCCAGCCTTTAGTTACTATGCCCCCAGCCTCTGGGGGATGGAGAGGCAGTCTTTAGTTACTATGCCCCCAGCCTCTGAGGGATGGAGAGGCCAGCCTTTAGTTACTATGCCCCCAGCCTCTGAGGGATGGAGAGGCCAGCCTTTAGTTACTATGCCCCCAGCCTCTGGGGGATGGAGAGGCCAGCCTTTAGTTACTATTCCCCCAGCCTCTGGGGGATGGAGAGGCCAGCCTTTAGTTACTATGCCCCCAGCCTCTGGGGGATGGAGAGGCCAGCCTTTAGTTACTATGCCCCCAGCCTCTGGGGATGGAGAGGCCAGCCTTTAGTTACTATGCCCCCAGCCTCTGGGGGATGGAGAGGCCAGCCTTTAGTTACTATGCCCCCAGCCTCTGGTGGATGGAGAGGCCAGCCTTTAGTTACTATGCCCCCAGCCTCTGGGGGATGGAGAGGCCAGCCTTTAGTTACTATGCCCCCAGCCTCTGGTGGATGGAGAGGCCAGCCTTTAGTTACTATGCCCCCAGCCTCTGGGGGATGGAGAGGCCAGCCTTTAGTTACTATGCCCCCAGCCTCTGGGGGATGGAGAGGCCAGCCTTTAGTTACTATGCCCCCAGCCTCTGGTGGATGGAGAGGCCAGCCTTTAGTTACTATGCCCCCAGCCTCTGGGGGATGGAGAGGCCAGCCTTTAGTTACTATGCCCCCAGCCTCTGGGGGATGGAGAGGCCAGCCTTTAGTTACTATGCCCCCAGCCTCTGGGGGATGGAGAGGCCAGCCTTTAGTTATTATGCCCCCAGCCTCTGGGGGATGGAGAGGCCAGCCTTTAGTTACTATGCCCCCAGCCTCTGAGGGATGGAGAGGCCAGCCTTTAGTTACTATGCCCCCAGCCTCTGGGGGATAGAGAGGCCAGCCTTTAGTTACTATGCCCCCAGCCTCTGGGGGATGGAGAGGCCAGCCTTTAGTTACTATGCCCCCCAGCCTCTGGGGGATGGAGAGGCCAGCCTTTAGTTACTATGCCCCCAGCCTCTGGGGGATGGAGAGGCCAGCCTTTAGTTACTATGGCCCCCAGCCTCTGGTGGATGGAGAGGCCAGCCTTTAGTTACTATGCCCCCAGCCTCTGGGGGATGGAGAGGCCAGCCTTTAGTTACTATGCCCCCAGCCTCTGGGGGATGGAGAGGCCAGCCTTTAGTTACTATGCCCCCAGCCTCTGGGGGATGGAGAGGCCAGCCTTTAGTTACTATGCCCCCAGCCTCTGGGGGATGGAGAGGCCAGCCTTTAGTTACTATGCCCCCAGCCTCTGAGGGATGGAGAGGCCAGCCTTTAGTTACTATGCCCCCAGCCTCTGGGGGATGGAGAGGCCAGCCTTTAGTTACTATGCCCCCAGCCTCTGGGGGATGGAGAGGCCAGCCTTTAGTTACTATGCCCCCAGCCTCTGGGGGATGGAGAGGCCAGCCTTTAGTTACTATGCCCCCAGCCTCTGAGGGATGGAGAGGCCAGCCTTTAGTTACTATGCCCTAGCCTTTGAGGCATGGGGAGACAGCCTTTAGTTACTATGATGCCCCCAGCCTCTGGGGGATGGAGAGGCCAGCCTTTAGTTACTATGCCCTAGCCTCTGAGGCATGGGGAGACAGCCTTTAGTTACTATGATGCCCCCAGCCTCTGGGGGATGGAGAGGCCAGCCTTTAGTTACTATGCCCCCAGCCTCTGGGGGATGGAGAGGCCATCCTTTAGTTACTATGCCCCCAGCCTCTGGGGGATGGAGAGGCCAGCCTTTAGTTACTATGCCCTAGCCTCTGAGGCATGGGGAGACAGCCTTTAGTTACTATGATGCCCCCAGCCTCTGGGGGATGGAGAGGCCAGCCTTTAGTTACTATGCCCCCAGCCTCTGGGGGATGGAGAGGCCATCCTTTAGTTACTATGCCCCCAGCCTCTGGGGGATGGAGAGGCCAGCCTTTAGTTACTATGCCCCCAGCCTCTGGGGGATGGAGAGGCCAGCCTTTAGTTACTATGCCCCCAGCCTCTGGGGGATGGAGAGGCAGCCTTTAGTTACTATGCCCCCAGCCTCTGGGGGATGGAGAGGCCAGCCTTTAGTTACTATGCCCCCAGCCTCTGGGGGATGGAGAGGCAGCCTTTAGTTACTATGCCCCCAGCCTCTGGGGGATGGAGAGGCCAGCCTTTAGTTACTATGCCCCCCAGCCTCTGGGGGATGGAGAGGCAGCCTTTAGTTACTATGCCCCCAGCCTCTGGGGAATGGAGAGGCCAGCCTTTAGTTACTATGCCCCCAGCCTCTGGGGGATGGAGAGGCCAGCATTTAGTTACTATGCCCCCAGCCTCTGGGGGATGGAGAGGCCAGCCTTTAGTTACTATGCCCCCAGCCTCTGGGGGATGGAGAGGCCAGCCTTTAGTTACTATGCCCCCAGCCT
The DNA here is from genome assembly GCA_902810595.1 of Coregonus sp. 'balchen'. Lineage (NCBI taxonomy): Eukaryota > Metazoa > Chordata > Actinopteri > Salmoniformes > Salmonidae > Coregonus > Coregonus sp. 'balchen'. Next base: position 63,360,053 of record LR778264.1, read on the forward strand.
CTGAGGGATGGAGAGGCCAGCCTTTAGTTACTATGCCCCCAGCCTCTGGGGGATGGAGAGGCCAGCCTTTAGTTACTATGCCCCCAGCCTCTGGGGGATGGAGAGGCCAGCCTTTAGTTACTATGCCCCCAGCCTCTGGGGGATGGAGAGGCCAGCCTTTAGTTACTATGCCCCCAGCCTCTGAGGGATGGAGAGGCCAGCCTTTAGTTACTATGCCCCCAGCCTCTGGGGGATGGAGAGGCCAGCCTTTAGTTACTATGCCCCCAGCCTCTGAGGGATGGAGAGGCCAGCCTTTAGTTACTATGCCCCCAGCCTCTGGGGGATGGAGAGGCCAGCCTTTAGTTACTATGCCCCCAGCCTCTGGGGGATGGAGAGGCCAGCCTTTAGTTACTATGCCCCCAGCCTCTGGAACCTGAAGGGGGCCGATTTAAAAGAGATGTTAAAACACACCTTTTTTAGCTTTGCTTTTCCTCAGGGAGCTTTTTTAGTCCTTCAGTTTTTTATTGTAATTCTTTAGTTATTTATCCTCTTCTGTTTGTTGTCTAGTAAATATTTAAGGTTTTATCTTCATTGTTTTTATTCGTTTTCCCCCCCCCCTGTGAAGCACATTGTGTTGCATTCATGTCTGATTGTGCTGTATAAATAAAGCTTGATTTGCTGTTTAGGTTAGGGTCAGTGTGTGTGTGTGTAGTGTGTGTGTGTAGTGTGTGTATAATGTGGGTGTCTATTACCTACATACTAGCGTTAGCCCTGAGTCCGCCGGGGTCCTGCGCTGATGTGATGAAGCAGCTCTTCTGTTTGGAGAAGTCAGCCGGCAACTCCAGGTCTGAGATCAGGTCCAACACGTAGTCACTGCCCTCTAGCTCCACCCACTGGGACGGTTCCCGTAGCAACACAGACCAGCCCCGCCCCACCTCAGAAACACCACTGCAGACAGACAGAGAGAGAGAGAGAGAGAGAGAGAGAGAGAGAGAGAGAGAGAGAGAGAGAGAGAGAGAGAGGAGAGGACAGAGAGAGAGAGAGGGGGGGAGAAGAGAAGAGAGAGAGAGAGAAGAGGATAGGATAGAGCGCGAGAATCGGGACGAATGAGGGCAGGAGCTGTTCTTCTCTCTGATAGATCTACTCTCCCTGCTCTCTCTCTCTTCTTCTCTCTCGCTCTCTTCCTCCTCTCCTATAGCGGCAGATAAGCTTTTCTCCCCTCTCGATGATATACTCTCTCGTTCCTCGAGAAAGGAAGAGAGGAGAGAGAGAAGGGAAACATGTAACAGAGCCCTGACTAGGTTTCAACCAAGGACCCCTCTGAACAAATTGACACGTGTCAACCATGAAGTAATGCAGAAGTCCAGGCCACAAAACAACCACTTGATCTCAGGGTGGATGGTAGCAGGGCACCGCTAACTACCTAGCCGTTGGAAAAAAGCCACACACACAAATCTGCAACATGTTACACTCACCAGTGCTGTAAGATGTCTCTGGCCAGGACCTCTCCAGTGGTCCAGGAGTGTAGTGGACACAGGAAGGACACACCTGACATATGGGGGGACATTCAGAACCCTTCATACTGTATGTCCTTCATAGACATTCAGAAATCATGAGGTCTCAGTGAGTGATGAAGGAACCCATTATTAGTCAGACTGGCAATACCTGGCGTGCCTCCCTCCCCCTCCCTCCCTCCCTCCCTCCCTCCCTCCCTCCCTCCCTCCCTCCCTCCATCCATCCCTCCCTCCCTCCCTCCCTCCCTTCCTCCCCTCCCTCCCTCCCTCCCTGTTTGTGACATCTACTGATGTAAAAAGAGCTTTATAAATAAATTGGATTGAGATACAGATACAGACACAGACACTACAGATACAGACACTACAATAACAGATACAGACATTACAGATACAGACACAGATACAGACACTACAGATACAGACACTACAGATACAGATACAGACACTACAGATACAGACACTACAGATACAGACACTACAGATACAGATACTACAGATACAGACACTACAGATACAGACACTACAGATACAGACACTACAGATACAGATACAGACACTACAGATACAGACACTACAGATACAGATACAGACACTACAGATACAGACACTACAGATACAGATACAGACACTACAGATACAGACACTACAGATACAGACACTACAGATACAGACACTACAGATACAGATACGGATACAGACACTACAGATACAGACACAACAGATACAGACACTACAGATACAGACACTACAGATACAGACACTACAGATACAGACACTACAGATACAGATACAGATACAGACACTACAGATACAGACACTACAGATACAGACACTACATATACAGACACTACAGATACAGACACTACAGATACAGATACAGACACTACAGATACAGACACTACAGATACAGACACTACAGATACAGAACCTACAGATACAGATACGGATACAGACACTACAGATACAGACACTACAGATACAGACACTACAGATACAGACACTACAGATACAGATACAGACACTACAGATACAGACACTACAGATACAGACACTACAGATACAGACACTACAGATACAGATACGGATACAGACACTACAGATACAGACACTACAGATACAGACACTACAGATACAGACACTACAGATACAGACACTACAGATACAGATACAGACACTACAGATATATATACGGATACAGACACTACAGATACAGACACTACAGATACAGATACAGATACAGACACTACAGATACAGACACTACAGATACAGATACAGACACTACAGATACAGACACTACAGATACAGATACAGACACTACAGATACAGACACTACAGATACAGACACTACAGATACAGACACTACAGATACAGACACTACAGAAACAGACACTACAGATACAGATACAGACACTACAGATACAGACACTACAGATACAGACACTACAGATACAGATACAGACACTACAAATACAGACACTACAGATACAGACACTACAATAACAGATACAGACACTACAGATACAGACACAGATACAGACACTACAGATACAGACACTACAGATACAGATACAGACACTACAGATACAGACACAGAAACTACAGATACAGATACTACAGATATAGACACTACAGATACAGACACTACAGATACAGATACAGACACTACAAATACAGACACTACAGATACAGACACTACAATAACAGATACAGACACTACAGATACAGACACAGATACAGACACTACAGATACAGACACTACAGATACAGATACAGACACTACAGATACAGATACAGACACTACATATACAGACACTACAGATATAGACACTACAGATACAGATACAGACACAGACACTACATATACAGACACTACAGATACAGACACTACAGATACAGACACTACAGATACAGACACTACAGATACAGACAAGATACATACCATACAGATACAGACACTACAGATACAGACACTACAGATACAGACACTACAGATACAGACACTACAGATACAGATACAGACACTACAGATACAGACACTACAGATACAGATACAGACACTACAGATACAGACACTACAGATACAGACACTACAGATACAGACACTACAGATACAGACACTACAGATACAGATACAGACACTACAGATACAGACACTACAGATACAGACACTACAGATACAGACACTACAGATACAGACACTACAGATACAGACACTACAGATACAGACACTACAGATACAGATACAGACACTACAGATACAGATACAGACACTACAGATACAGACACTACAGATACAGACACTAAAGATACAGACACTACAGATACAGACACTACAGATACAGTCACTACAGATACAGACACTACAGATACAGACACTACAGATACAGATACAGATACAGATACAGACACTACAGATACAGACACTACATATACAGATACAGATACAGACA
>LR778264.1:63368996-63387702 GCA_902810595.1 Coregonus sp. 'balchen'
ACGGTGGTTCCCAACCAGGGGTACTGTGCCCCCTGGGGGTTCTTAACCTATCCACAGGGGGGCACATGAGAGGACTCCTGAGACCATAGAACTACTGGTAAACTGCACATAAAGGGGAGTACTTCAGGGCTACTCTGGACAGAGCCAAACTTCAGTTGGTGGCACAGTAACTGAAAGAGGTTGGGAACCACTGTTCTAGAGCGTAGTGTACAATAGAGAGGGTTCTAAGGGTGGGTTCTAAAGGTGGCTTCTAAAGGTGGCTCATAAAGGTGGGTTCTACAGAGGGTTCTAAAGCATTGTGTACCATAGAGAGGGTTCTAAAGGTGGCTTCTAAAGGTGGCTTCTAAAGGTGGCTTCTAAAGGTGGCTTCTAAAGAGGTTTCTAGAGCGTAGTGTACCATAGAGAGGATTCTAAAGGTGGGTTCTAAAGAGGGTTCTAAAGGCTAGTGTATTTTAGAGAAAGTTTTAAAACTGGGTTCTAAAGGTTGCTTCTAAAAGTGGGTTCTAAAGAGGTTTCTAGAGCGTAGTGTACCATAGAAAGAGTTCTAAAGCTGGGTTCTAAAGAGGTTTCTAGAGCGTAGTGTACCATAGAGAGGGTTCTAAAGGTGTGTTCTATAAAGGGTTCTAGAGCGTACTGTACCATAGAGAGGATTCTAATGGTGGGTTCTATAGAGGGTTCTAGAGGGTTTGTGTACCATAGAGAGGGTTCTACAGGTGGGTTCTATAAAGGGTTCTAGAGTGTACTGTACCATAGAGAGGATTCTAAAGGTGGGTTCTATAGAGGGTTCTAGAGCGAACTGTACCATAGAGAGGATTCTAAAGGTGTGTTCTACAGAGGGTTCTAGAGTGTACTGTACCATAGAGAGGATTCTAAAGGTGGGTTCTATAGAGGGTTCTAGAGTGTACTGTACCATAGAGAGGGTTCTAAAGGTGCGTTCTACAGAGGGTTCTAGAGTGTACTGTACCATAGAGAGGGTTCTAAAGGTGCGTTCTACAGAGGGTTCTAGAGCGAACTGTACCCATAGAGAGGATTCTAAAGGTGTGTTCTACAGAGGGTTCTAGAGTGTACTGTACCATAGAGAGGGTTCTAAAGGTGGGTTCTAAAGGTGGCTTCTAAAGGTGGCTCATAAAGGTGGGTTCTACAGAGGGTTCTAAAGCATTGTGTACCATAGAGAGGGTTCTAAAGGTGGCTTCTAAAGGTGGCTTCTAAAGGTGGCTTCTAAAGGTGGGTTCTAAAGAGGTTTCTAGAGCGTAGTGTACCATAGAGAGGATTCTAAAGGTGGGTTCTACAGAGGGTTCTAAAGGCTAGTGTATTTTAGAGAAAGTTTTAAAACTGGGTTCTAAAGGTTGCTTCTAAAAGTGGGTTCTAAAGAGGTTTCTAGAGCGTAGTGTACCATAGAAAGAGTTCTAAAGCTGGGTTCTAAAGAGGTTTCTAGAGCGTAGTGTACCATAGAGAGGGTTCTAAAGGTGTGTTCTATAAAGGGTTCTAGAGCGTACTGTACCATAGAGAGGATTCTAATGGTGGGTTCTATAGAGGGTTCTAGAGGGTTTGTGTACCATAGAGAGGGTTCTACAGGTGGGTTCTATAAAGGGTTCTAGAGTGTACTGTACCATAGAGAGGATTCTAAAGGTGGGTTCTATAGAGGGTTCTAGAGCGAACTGTACCATAGAGAGGATTCTAAAGGTGTGTTCTACAGAGGGTTCTAGAGTGTACTGTACCATAGAGAGGATTCTAAAGGTGGGTTCTATAGAGGGTTCTAGAGTGTACTGTACCATAGAGAGGGTTCTAAAGGTGCGTTCTACAGAGGGTTCTAGAGTGTACTGTACCATAGAGAGGGTTCTAAAGGTGCGTTCTACAGAGGGTTCTAGAGCGAACTGTACCCATAGAGAGGATTCTAAAGGTGTGTTCTACAGAGGGTTCTAGAGTGTACTGTACCATAGAGAGGGTTCTAAAGGTGGGTTCTAAAGGTGGCTTCTAAAGGTGGCTCATAAAGGTGGGTTCTACAGAGGGTTCTAAAGCATTGTGTACCATAGAGAGGGTTCTAAAGGTGGCTTCTAAAGGTGGCTTCTAAAGGTGGCTTCTAAAGGTGGGTTCTAAAGAGGTTTCTAGAGCGTAGTGTACCATAGAGAGGATTCTAAAGGTGGGTTCTACAGAGGGTTCTAAAGGCTAGTGTATTTTAGAGAAAGTTTTAAAACTGGGTTCTAAAGGTTGCTTCTAAAAGTGGGTTCTAAAGAGGTTTCTAGAGCGTAGTGTACCATAGAAAGAGTTCTAAAGCTGGGTTCTAAAGAGGTTTCTAGAGCGTAGTGTACCATAGAGAGGGTTCTAAAGGTGTGTTCTATAAAGGGTTCTAGAGCGTACTGTACCATAGAGAGGATTCTAATGGTGGGTTCTATAGAGGGTTCTAGAGGGTTTGTGTACCATAGAGAGGGTTCTACAGGTGGGTTCTATAAAGGGTTCTAGAGTGTACTGTACCATAGAGAGGATTCTAAAGGTGGGTTCTATAGAGGGTTCTAGAGCGAACTGTACCATAGAGAGGATTCTAAAGGTGTGTTCTACAGAGGGTTCTAGAGTGTACTGTACCATAGAGAGGATTCTAAAGGTGGGTTCTATAGAGGGTTCTAGAGTGTACTGTACCATAGAGAGGGTTCTAAAGGTGCGTTCTACAGAGGGTTCTAGAGTGTACTGTACCATAGAGAGGGTTCTAAAGGTGCGTTCTACAGAGGGTTCTAGAGCGAACTGTACCCATAGAGAGGATTCTAAAGGTGTGTTCTACAGAGGGTTCTAGAGTGTACTGTACCATAGAGAGGGTTCTAAAGGTGGGTTCTATAGAGGGTTCTAGAGCGTACTGTACCATAGAGAGGATTCTAAAGGTGGGTTCTATAGAGGGTTCTAGAGTGTACTGTACCATAGAGAGGGTTGTAAAGGTGGGTTCTATAGAGGGTTCTAGAGCGTACTGTACCATAGAGAGGATTCTAAAGGTGGGTTCTATAGAGGGTTCTAGAGTGTACTCTACCATAGAGAGGGTTCTAAAGGTGCGTTCTACAGAGGTTTCTAGAGCATAGTATACCATAGAGAGGGTTCTAAAGGTGCGTTTTACAGAGGGTTCTAGAGCGTAGTGTACCATAGAGAGGGTTCTAAAGGTGCGTTCTACAGAGGGTTCTAGAGTGTAGTGTACCATAGAGAGGGTTCTAAAGGTGCGTTCTACAGAAGGTTCTAGAGTGTAGTGTACCATAGGGAGGGTTCTAAAGGTGGGTTCTACAGAGGGTTCTAGAGCGTAGTATACCATAGAGAGGGTTCTAAAGGTGCGTTCTACAGAGGGTTCTAGAGCGTAGTGTACCATAGAGAGGGTTCTAAAGGTGGGTTCTACAGAGGGATCTAGAGCGTAGTGTACCATAGAGAGGGTTCTAAAGGTGTGTTCTACAGAGGGTTCTAGAGCGTAGTGTACCAGTATGAAGACGTCCAGCGCTGGCTGTTTCATTTCCTCCTCCACCCGGGTCAGAGATTGGTCCAGCGGAGCAAACAACATCCCAAACAACGGCTCCTACACACATCAACATGGATTCACAACTGGATACTGAGCTCAACATCAAACACACATTTTAATAAAGGTGTGTTCTCACCCTGAATATGCCCCATATGTAATGAGTGTGTATGTGAGTGTGTGTGAGTGTGTTCTGACCCTGAATACGGTCCGTATGTAATGAGTGTGTATGTGAGTGTGTTCTGACCCTGAATACGGTCCGTATGTAATGAGTGTGTATGTGAGTGTGTGTGAGTGTGTTCTGACCCTGAATACGGTCCGTATGTAATGAGTGTGTATGTGAGTGTGTGTGAGTGTGTTCTGACCCTGAATACGGTCCGTATGTAGTGAGTGTGTATGTGAGTGTGTGTGAGTGTGTTCTGACCCTGAATACGGTCCGTATGTAATGAGTGTGTATGTGAGTGTGTGTGAGTGTGTTCTGACCCTGAATACGGTCCGTATGTAGTGAGTGTGTATGTGAGTGTGTGTGAGTGTGTTCTGACCCTGAATACGGTCCGTATGTAATGAGTGTGTATGTGAGTGTGTTCTGACCCTGAATATGCCCCGTATGCAATGAGTGTGTATGTGAGTGTGTGTGAGTGTGTTCTGACCCTGAATACGGTCCGTATGTAGTGAGTGTGTATGTGAGTGTGTGTGAGTGTGTTCTGACCCTGAATACGGTCCGTATGTAATGAGTGTGTATGTGAGTGTGTGTGAGTGTGTTCTGACCCTGAATACGGTCCGTATGTAATGAGTGTGTATGTGAGTGTGTGTGAGTGTGTTCTGACCCTGAATATGCCCCGTATGCAATGAGTGTGTATGTGAGTGTGTGTGAGTGTGTTCTGACCCTGAATACGGTCCGTATGTAGTGAGTGTGTATGTGAGTGTGTGTGAGTGTGTTCTGACCCTGAATACGGTCCGTATGTAGTGAGTGTGTATGTGAGTGTGTGTGAGTGTGTTCTGACCCTGAATACGGTCCGTATGTAATGAGTGTGTATGTGAGTGTGTGTGAGTGTGTTCTGACCCTGAATACGGTCCGTATGTAGTGAGTGTGTATGTGAGTGTGTGTGAGTGTGTTCTGACCCTGAATACGGTCCGTATGTAATGAGTGTGTATGTGAGTGTGTGTGAGTGTGTTCTGACCCTGAATACGGTCCGTATGTAGTGAGTGTGTATGTGAGTGTGTGTGAGTGTGTTCTGACCCTGAATACGGTCCGTATGTAGTGAGTGTGTATGTGAGTGTGTGTGAGTGTGTTCTGACCCTGAATACGGTCCGTATGTAATGAGTGTGTATGTGAGTGTGTGTGAGTGTGTTCTGACCCTGAATACGGTCCGTATGTAGTGAGTGATGAGGTAGTTGTTGATGTCGAGCGGCAGAGTCAGCTGAGGATCCACCTGGACCTTAGGGGCCTGGACCAGAGCTAGACACTCAGAGTGGAGCTCTCTGCCACCTAGACACACAGAGAGATGTGAGGAGATGGACCAGAGCTAGACAGAGAGATGTGAGGAGATGGACCAGAGCTAGACAGAGAGATGTGAGGAGCTGGACCAGAGCTAGACACTCAGAGTGGAGCTCCCTGCCACCTAGACACACAGAGAGATGTGAGGAGATGGACCAGAGCTAGACAGAGAGATGTGAGGAGCTGGACCAGAGCTAGACAGAGAGATGTGAAGAGCTGGACCAGAGCTAGACAGAGAGACGTGAGGAGCTGGACCAGAGCTAGACAGAGAGATGTGAGGAGATGGACCAGAGCTAGACAGAGAGACGTGAGGAGCTGGACCAGAGCTAGACAGAGAGATGTGAGGAGATGGACCAGAGCTAGACACTCAGAGTGGAGCTCCCTGCCACCTAGACACACAGAGAGATGTGAGGAGATGGACCAGAGCTAGACAGAGAGATGTGAGGAGATGGACCAGAGCTAGACAGAGAGATGTGAGGAGATGGACCAGAGCTAGACACTCAGAGTGGAGCTCCCTGCCACCTAGACACACAGAGAGATGTGAGGCGATGGACCAGAGCCAGACAGAGAGATGTGAGGAGCTGGACCAGAGCCAGACAGAGAGATGTGAGGAGATGGACCAGAGCTAGACAGAGAGATGTGAGGAGATGGACCAGAGCTAGACAGAGAGATGTGAGGAGCTCCGCGTTGGGCCTAAGAACCGCCCGGGTGTTATTCGGGATAATCCCTGGGTTCCCAAGTCTTATTCCAAAGGCCTACCTCCAGTAGCCTGCAGCAGGGCTTCCAGCTCTGCAGGGATGGGCAGAGTTATAACGTTCACCACCTCTCTATTGGCCCGCTCCTACACAGAGGGGTTAGAGATCAGGGCTCAGGGGGTTAGTTAAAGGGTTCAGATCTTAGCTAGGTGGCACTGCACCCCCGGCTCCCCGCTACAATGAACAAGCTAATTTGAAGCTCATGTATACAGCCTACTCTTTTGCCTGGCGCGAAAGACCACGTGTGGCTGTTTTCTGAACGTCTGGGAATATGTGGACAAGGAAACATTTCTGGTTGGTCTCAGAGAACTGTCAAACCGTTAAGGAAGGGAGATTTTAAAACAGGATTGAGTGAAGTAGCAGCACATACGTTGAATGAGCAACTCATGAAAATGTACGCACTCACTAACTGTAAGTCGCTCTGGATAAGAGCGTCTGCTAAAATGACAAAAAATGTACAAATCTAACGAGCGCGGAGATCCTCACAAGGTTGATGAAATGACCTTGATCTTTCAGTCTAATACTATTGACTGTCGTAGCTCTTCATTAGAAGCACACATTCCGTTAGCAGTTAGCCCTAACTGTCCTCTCCAAGTTCAGCTGGAATTTGGCCCCAAAGGATTTGAGAAGATTGTTGGTAAAATGCTGGACGTGACTGTTTGACGTGGGACGAAGGGTCAAAATGCGGGACGTGACTGTTTGACGTGGGACGAAGGGTCAAAATGCGGGGACGTGACTGTTTGACGTGGGACGAAGGGTCAAAATGTGGGACGTGACTGTTTGACGTGGGAGACGAAGGGTCAAAATGCGGGACGTGACTGTTTGACGTGGGACGAAGGGTCAAAATGCAGGGACGTGACTGTTTGACGTGGGACGAAGGGTCAAAATGCGGGACGTGACTGTTTGACGTGGGACGAAGGGTCAAAATGTGGGACGTGACTGTTTGACGTGGGAGACGAAGGGTCAAAATGCGGGACGTGACTGTTTGACGTGGGACGAAGGGTCAAAATGCGGGACTGTCACGCACAATCCTGGGCCATGTGGCCGTCCTAATCTTAACCAATCAGAGGTAGAGGTCAGAAGGAAAGGGCTGTGGTCTTTACCTCCTCGATCCTCCTAAACTCCTCCTCAGCTCTCCTGATTGGCTCGATCTCCGCCTGAAAGAAACCCAACCATTACACACTCATCCCTCCATTTCCTCCAGCCCTTCTGTTTCGGACCCTGGAGTGTGTGTGTGTGTGTGTGTGTGTGTGTGTGTGTGTGTGTGTGTGTGTGTGTGTGTGTTACCTTTATATACCGTCGACGGTTGATGTAGAGCAACACGATGGAACGGAACTTGATGAGGTACTTCCTCTTCAGAGCAAACCTCTTCCTGTTTACAGAGAGACAGGGTCTGACTGGCTGTTTAACAGAGAGACAAGCTCCGATTGGCTGTTTATAGAGAGAGACAGGGTCTGATTGGCTGTTTACAGAGAGAGACAGGGTCTGATTGGCTGTTTACAGAGAGTGACAGGGTGTGATTGGTCAAAACCATAAGAACATTATGTGTGTGTGTATGCATGTGTATGTCCCTCTGTGTGTGTGTGTGTGCGTGCGTGTGCGTGTGTGTGTGTGTGTATGTATGCGTGCGTATGTCCCTCTGTGTGTGAGTGTGTGTGTGTGTGTGTAGGTGTGTGTGTGTGTGTGTGTGTGTGTGTGTGTGTGAGTGACCTTGCCAGGTGTCCTCTACAACGGCTCTGTAGTTTCAGCATGGCATCTCTGAACTTGTTCCTCTTCTTCCTGATGAAGTACAGACGTGTGTAATGCTGCAGAGTCCTGGCAGCCAGGTGGAGCACTAGACCACGCCTCCACTCCAACAGCTGATACAGCTCCTCCTTCAGGAACATCTACACGCACGCACACGTTATCCAACACGCACACGTTATCCAACACGCACACGTTATCCAACACGCACACGTTATCCAACACGCACACGTTATCCAACACGCACACGTTATCCAACACGCACACGTTATCCAACAAGCACACGTTATCCAACACGCACACGTTATCCAACACGCACACGTTATCCAACACGCACACATTATCCAACACGCACACGTTATCCAACACGCACACGTTATCCAACAAGCACACGTTATCCAACACGCACACGTTATCCAACACGCACACGTTATCCAACACGCACACGTTATCCAACACGCACACGTTATCCAACACGCACGCACACGTTATCCAACACACGCACACGTTATCCAACACGCACACGTTATCCAACACGCACACGTTATCCAACACGCACGCACACGTTATCCAACACGCACGCACACGTTATCCAACACGCACACGTTATCCAACACGCACACGTTATCCAACACGCACACGTTATCCAACACGCACGCACACGTTATCCAACACGCACGCACACGTTATCCATCACGCACACGTTATCCAACACGCACACGTTATCCAACACGCACACGTTATCCAACACGCACACGTTATCCAACACGCACACGTTATCCAACACGCACACGTTATCCAACACGCACACGTTATCCAACACGCACGCACACGTTATCCAACACGCACGCACACGTTATCCAACACACACACGTTATCCAACACACACGCACACGTTATCCAACACACGCACACGTTATCCAACACGCACGCACACGTTATCCAACACGCACGCACACGTTCAACAACACACACGCCGATAGGGCTGTTACGGTGACCGTATTACCCTTTAACACGCCGATAGGGCTGTTACGGTGACCGTATTACCCTTTTACACGCCGATAGGGCTGTTACGGTGACCGTATTACCCTTTTACACGCCGATAGGGCTGTTACGGTGACCGTATTACCCTTTAACACGCCGATAGGGCTGTTACGGTGACCGTATTACCCTTTAACACGCTGATAGGGCTGTTACGGTGACCGCATTACCCTTTTACACACCGATAGGGCTGTTACGGTGACCGTATTACCCTTTTACACTACGATAGGGCTGTTACGGTGACCGTATTACCCTTTTACACACCGATAGGGCTGTTACGGTGACCGTATTACCCTTTTACACGCCGATAGGGCTGTTACGGTGACCGTATTACCCTTTAACACGCCGATAGGGCTGTTACGGTGACCGTATTACCCTTTTACACTACGATAGGGCTGTTACGGTGACCGTATTACCCTTTAACACGCCGATAGGGCTGTTACGGTGACCGTATTACCCTTTTACACGCCGATAGGGCTGTTACGGTGACCGTATTACCCTTTAACACACCGATAGGGCTGTTACGGTGACCGTATTACCCTTTAACACGCCGATAGGGCTGTTACGGTGACCGTATTACCCTTTTACACTACGATAGGGCTGTTACGGTGACCGTATTACCCTTTAACACTCCGATAGGGCTGTTACGGTGACCGTATTACCCTTTTACACTACGATAGGGCTGTTACGGTGACCGTATTACCCTTTAACACTCTGATAGGGCTGTTACGGTGACCGTATTACCCTTTTACACGCCGATAGGGCTGTTACGGTGACCGTATTACCCTTTTACACTACGATAGGGCTGTTACGGTGACCGTATTACCCTTTAACACGCCGATAGGGCTGTTACGGTGACCGTATTACCCCTTTACACTACGATAGGGCTGTTACGGTGACCGTATTACCCTTTAACACGCCGATAGGGCTGTTACGGTGACCGTATTACCCTTTTACACACCGATAGGGCTGTTACGGTGACCGTATTACCCTTTTACACACCGATAGGGCTGTTACGGTGACCGTATTACCCTTTAACACACCGATAGGGCTGTTACGGTGACCGTATTACCCTTTTACCCTGCCGATAGGGCTGTTACGGTGACTGTATTACCCTTTTACACACCGATAGGGCTGTTACGGTGACCGTATTACCCTTTTACACGCCGATAGGGCTGTTACGGTGACCGTATTACCCTTTAACACGCCGATAGGGCTGTTACGGTGACCGTATTACCCTTTAACACTCCGATAGGGCTGTTACGGTGACCGTATTACCCTTTAACACGCCGATAGGGCTGTTACGGTGACCGTATTACCCTTTAACACTCCGATAGGGCTGTTACGGTGACCGTATTACCCTTTAACACGCCGATAGGGCTGTTACGGTGACCGTATTACCCTTTTACACGCAGATAGGGCTGTTTACGGTGACCGTATTACCCTTTAACACGCCGATAGGGCTGTTACGGTGACCGTATTACCCTTTTACACACCGATAGGGCTGTTACGGTGACCGTATTACCCTTTTACACGCCGATAGGGCTGTTACGGTGACCGTATTACCCTTTTACACACCGATAGGGCTGTTACGGTGACCGTATTACCCTTTAACACACCGATAGGGCTGTTACGGTGACCGTATTACCCTTTAACACACCGATAGGGCTGTTACGGTGACCGTATTACCCTTTTACACACCGATAGGGCTGTTACGGTGACCGTATTACCCTTTAACACGCCGATAGGGCTGTTACGGTGACCGTATTACCCTTTAACACGCCGATAGGGCTGTTATGGTGACCTTATTACCCTTTTACACTCCGATAGGGCCGTTACGGTGACCGTATTACCCTTTAACACACCGATAGGGCTGTTACGGTGACCGTATTACCCTTTAACACACCGATAGGGCTGTTACGGTGACCGTATTACCCTTTAACACGCCGATAGGGCTGTTACGGTGACCGTATTACCCTTTAACACGCCGGTAGGGCTGTTACGGTGTCCGTATTACCCTTTTACACGCCGATAGGGCTGTTACGGTGACCGTATTACCCTTTAACACGCCGATAGGGCTGTTACGGTGTCATTATGGGGTATTGTGTGTAGATTGATGAGGGGAAAAAACAATGTAATCAATTTTAGAATAAGGCTGTAACCTAACAAAATGTGGAAAAAGTGAAGGGGTCTGAATACTTTCCGAATGCACTGTAGGAGGACCTGTTTCTTTGTTAACCGCTCAACACAGAATAGCCGCATGTGCTCACTCCCTCAAATCGTTTGGAGAAAATATCCTTTCTATTTTATTCAGCTTTGTTCAATTGTATTCTTCATACTATAAAATAATATAATATACTGCCACGGAATTCTAAGCAAATCTTGTCTGCTAAATGAACTAGTGTAGCCCACAGCCATTTGGCATAGCCAGATCAGGACCTAACATAAGGACAACTCAGAGGATGCTATTCTGCTCTTCTGAAATAGACATTTTCTTCATATCATGTTTCTTTAGACCTGTCTAAAATAAATAATGGATTTATTGTGAAGGTGTAGGCTATATTACATGGATTTATTAGACTTTTTTAAATGTAGATGTTCCAAAGGTCTGCACCAGTGGCTTGTAGGCGATGCGTGGAAGCCAGGAGATGTTAAATCTGTTTATGTTTTTTTATTTTTTTTATTTTTTCTTAATTTTTATATTTATTTGTTTTTGTTTGAAAAAATAAATAATGTACTTCTTTTTTTTGAATGGATCAGCTTAATATTGCAGATAGATTGTATCTTCTATCAATGTAATTGTCTGCATCACTTCCAATCCCCCATGTTTTTTTTTTTATATATATACCCCCTTTATTACTTTTCAACCCCACCATCCTTTCCCTACTTGGGGTAAATTAGTAAACAACAATGCCCAGGCCTCTACTTCCGGTCTATACTTACTATCTACACCTTATGGACAGAGTTAATTTTACAATAATTATATATACATATATATATATATATATATATATATATATATATATATATATATATATTTCTTATTTAATTTGTTTTGCTCCTGAATTTCTTCTACTCTCAACCTCTCCGATCATTTTCATGATGTCCATCCGGTTTGCTTCTATATGCCATATCTTTCTAACTGTGCTCTTTCCCAAAAGCTCCCAACATACAACCTATATACTTATTATGGACACATGTGGCTTACATTATTAGCTATCTTTGTTATTATTTGTTATTAGTCCCATCCTTCAACTCTATTCAATACCTCCCATCTATCTCTTAACACCATCCATATAGGATTTCTATTTGCCATATATCTTTCAACTGTACTGTGATGTTTTATAAAAGTTCTGAACCTTTCTATTCTCATTGCTTCTACAGATTGTGAATTAAAAATAAACATTTTTGCTAAAAGTATTATTATATTATTGATTGATTGACTATGACTTTTCAGATCACCCAGTAATGCTATCTGCAAGGTTAGCTCCAGGTAAATATTGCAATCCTTTAGCCATTCCTGGACCTGTGTCCAAAAACAAGCTACAAATGGACAGAACCAAAACAAATGATCTAATGATTCTGTCTCTTCACAGTAAAATCTGCAGAGCTGGGAAGATTGTATCCCCCATATAAATAACATTATATTGGTAGGAAGAATTTTATATAATAATTTAAATTGAAAGATTCAATTTTTGAATCCGGTGTCATTTTGCGTGTCAGTTCATAAACACTATGCCATGGGATCGGTACGTCAAAGATCTCTTCCCAACTATTTTACAATCTATATGGGACAGCTGTCAATCCTTTGGTCCTTAAGTGAAACTGATATACTTTTTTATTTATCACAGTTTTCCTTAACCAATTATGTTCTTTAATGCAAGGCCGACAGACAAGTTCCTTACTTTCTCCCCCTTCCACTTTCCTCTTCCACTTTTGCGGTAAGGCTGCAATTATTTGGTTGAAATTTTGGGTAGAGCAGACATTTCCATATGTTTTTGTTAGCTGCATGTGCGACATAACTCCACCAGTCCTACCGATGATATCATTTACGAAGATTATACCTTTTTTAAACATTCTGTCAAAAAATAAAGGTTTTATGTCAATTAGTATATTTGAATTTAACCACAATATTTGTTGCATTATTTGTTCTGTCGTTTCTGGAGGATTAAATTGAAATTGCAACCAACTTTCTATGGCTTGTTTTAGAAATAGTGATATTTGGGAGATTATTTCCTTTTCAAATAACTGAAAGTGAGAGGTTGTAATCTGAATAAATGGAAAAAGGCCTTTCTTGAACATTGGGTGAGACAATCTTACTAATTTGCTTGAGAACCAGTTCGGATTTAAGTATAACTTTTGTATGACTGAAGCTTTTAGTGATAGGTCTAATGCTTTAATATTTAATAATTTCTGTCCTCCGAATTCATATTCATTATATAAATATGCCCTTTTAATTTTGTCTGGCTTGCCGTTCCAAATAAAATTGAATATTTTTTTCTCATATAATTTAAAAAACTGTTCGCTAGGCGTAGGCAAGACCATAAGCAAATAGGTAAACTGGGATAATACTAAAGAGTTAATCAGGGTGATTTTTCCACAAATTGACAGGTATTTTCCTTTCCATGGTAGTAAGATCTTATCTATTTTTGCTAACTTTCTATTAAAATGTATTGAAGTGAGATCATTTATTTCCTTTGGGATATGTATTCCGAGTATATCCACATCACCATCAGACCATTTTATTGGTAAACTACATGGTAATGTAAAAATTGTATTTTTTAGTGATCCAATACGTAATATAGTACATTTGTCATAATTTGGTTGTAATCCAGAGAGGTTAGAAAATGTATCTAGATCCTCTATGAGGCTGTGGAGGGATTCTAGTTGTGGATTTAAAAGAAAACATGAATCATCAGCGTACAATGACACCTTTGTTTTTAAGCCCTGTATTTCTAATCCTCTGATATTATTATTGGATCTGATTTTAATAGCTAACATCTCGATGGCCACAATAAATAGATATGCCGATAGTGGACAACCTTGTTTCACTCCTCTTGACAGTTTAAAACTTTCTGAAAAATAGCCATTATTTACTATTTTACACCTAGGGTTACTATACATGATTTTGACCCATTTTATAAGAGATTCTCCAAAATTGAAATGCTCCAGGCATTTATATATAAACCCCAGTCGAACTTTATCAAATGCCTTTTCGAAGTCTGCTATGAATAGCAGGCTGGTTTCCCATATTTTCCATAGTGTTCTATTGTTTCCAATACATGCCTTATATTATCTCCAATGTATCTTCCATGTAAAAAACCTGTCTGATTAGAATGAATAATATCCGACAATACCTTTTTAATTCTATGCACTATACATTTTGCTAGGATTTTTGCATCACAACACTGAAGTGTAAGGGGCCTCCAATTTTGTAAATGGACTGGATCTTTATATTTTCCACTTGTATCCTGTTTCAGTAATAATGAGATCAGACCCTAAATCTGTTTATGTTAATTAACGGTGAATTACTGTGAGACCGGCAGTTATTTGCTTGACAATCACAGGCTGACAAAATGTCATGACCGACACAGCCCTACATACCGACAATTATATTGACCATAATTCACCATCCAACGATTGTGATTTGTATCCTCGTAGACTAGCCTGCAATACCCTAAAGCGCCTCACCTTCAAATTAATCAAATGCAATGTATTCTATGGAGCCCCTTTTATCATCAGCAGTTGTCACAAAGTGCTTTACAGTTACCCAGCCTAAAACAACGCAGAAGCACAGTGGATAGGAAGAACCTGGGAAGAACCAGGAAGAACCTAGGAAGAACCTAGGAAGAATCAGGAAGAACCTAGGAAGAACCAGGAAGAACCTAGGAAGAACCAGGAAGAAGCTAGGAAGAACCTAGGAAGAATCAGGAAGAACCTAGGAAGAACCTAGGATGAACCAGGAAGAACCTAGGAAGTACCTAGGAAGAACCAGGAAGAACCAGGAAGAACCTAGGAAGAACCAAAAAGAACCTAGGAAGAACCTAGGATGAACCAGGAAGAACCAGGAAGAACCTAGGAAGATCCTAGGAAGAACCTAGGATGAACCAGGAAGAACCAGGAAGAACCTAGGAAGAACCAGAAAGAACCTAGGAAGAACCTAGGAAGAACCAGGAAGAACCAGGAATAAGCTAGGAAGAACCAGGAAGAACATAGGAAGAACCAGGAAGAACTTAGGAAGAACCTAGGAAGAACCAGGAAGAACCAGGAAGAACATAGGAAGAACCAGGAAGAACCTAGGAAGAACCAGGAAGAACCTAGGAAGAACCTAGGAAGAACCTAGGAAGAACCAGGAAGAACCTGGGAAGAACCTAGGAAGAACCAGGAAGAACCTAGGAAGAACCAGGAAGAATCTAGGAGAAACGAGGAAGAACTTAGGAAGAACCTAGGAAGAACCAGTAAGAACCAGGAAGAACCTAGGAAGAACCAGGAAGAACCTAGGAAGAACCAGGAAGAATCTAGGAAGAACCAGGAAGAACCTAGGAAGAACCTAGGAAGAACCAGGAAGAACCTAGGAAGAACCAGGAATAACCTAGGAAGAACCTAGGAAGAACCAGGAAGAACCTACGAAGAACCAGGAAGAACCTAGGAGGAACCAGGAAGAACCAGGAAGAACTTAGGAAGAAGAGCTTATAGAGCATCTCAACACAGACCCCCCCCCCCCCCCCCCCCCTCACCTTGGTAACTCCTACTTGGTATGTTCCAGGTTTAACAGGACAGATCTTATAGAGCATCTCAACACAGTTCTCCCCGTCCGCTGGAGGTACCTCCTTTAGACACAGCAATGCCTTGTACCTGAGGAACACACACACACGTCATATGTGGTATAGCAACATATCCTGTGCTGCCTACCAGTAGACTCAGAATGAGCCAAGACCTCCTGGAAGACCACAGGAGAGATTCATGGACAACACTGTTCTCGGAGCAGAGGACTTACAATCTCCTGGAAGACCACAGGAGAGATTCATGGACAACACTGTTCTCAGAGCAGAGGACTCACAATCTCCTGGAAGACCACAGGAGAGATTCATGGACAACACTGTTCTCAGAACAGAGGACTTACAATCTCCTGGAAGACCACAGGAGAGATTCATGGACAACACAGGTCTCGGAACAGAGGACGTACCAGCTGCCATGAACAACAGAGAGCTGTGGCATGCCATTAGTCTGGGCCGCCGTAAGCAAATAGGTAAGTGATGCCACTAAAGGCTGTCATGTGACCCACCTGGTGAGGAAGTGGTAGAAGGGTATTCTGATTGGGTATCCCTCCTTCCTGATGCGTATGGTCTCCAGGATACCAGAGTAGCGTAGCTGAGTCTTCACCAGTTCCATCTCAAACTGGCCCGGCTCCTTGTGGTGGTTCGGCTTGATGCAGCGCACAAAGTACGGGTTACATCTGTAGAGACACACTTAGAATTTACAACCTTGAACCTTAGCATGCTGAACGTAGAACCCTAGAATGCTGTACTCAGAACTCTAGAACCCCAGAACTCGGAAACCTAGAACCCTAAAATGCTGAACGTAGAACCCTAGAATGCTGTACTCAGAACTCTAGAACCCCAGAACTCGGAAACCTAGAACCCTAAAATGCCCAACTCAGAAACCTAGAACCATAGAATGCCCAACTAGAACCATAGAATGCTGAACATAGAACCCTAGCGTTATACGGTAGGGCCGTATATAACTTGGAAACCTAGAACCCTAAAATGCCCAACTAAGAACCACAGAATGCTGAACATAGAACCCTAGCGTTATACGGTAGGGCCGTATATAACTTGGAAACCTAGAACCCTAAAATGCCCAACTAAGAACCACAGAATGCTGAACATAGAACCCTAGCGTTATACGGTAGGGCCGTATATATAACACTAGAACCCCCCCTAGAACCCTGACCTCTCCATCTTCTCCACCAGGTCCTGCAGGCTGCTCTGGAACTTGGCGCTGACGGTGTTGGCGGTGAGGCGGCGGGCGGCGGAGCCCCTCCTGGCGGCAGAACGCTGCTGAGATGCCAGCGCCTCACTGTGTTTGAGGAACAGGTTGGACACCACGCGGTTCTTACTCCTACTGAACAGCTCCAGGACATCCTGACGCACCAGGTCAAAGTTTTTATGGAGGAACTTATGCACCTAGAGCCGGGGGGGGGGGGGCAGGGGGATGGTAGATAATGTTAGGAGAACATCAACAGGGGGATGGTAGATAATGTTAGGAGAACATCAACGGGGGGATGGTAGATAATGTTAGGAGAACATCAACAGGGGGACGGTAGATAATGTTAGGAGAACATCAACAGGGGGATGGTAGATAATGTTAGGAGAACATCAACAGGGGTATGGTAGATAATGTTAGGAGAACATCAACAGGGGGATGGTAGATAATGTTAGGAGAACATCAACAGGGGGATGGTAGATAATGTTAGGAGAACATCAACAGGGGGATGGTAGATAATGTTAGGAGAACATCAACAGGGGGATGGTAGATAATGTTAGGAGAACATCAACAGGGGGATGGTAGATAATGTTAGGAGAACATCAACAGGGGGACGGTAGATAATGTTAGGAGAACATCAACAGGGGGATGGTAGATAATGTTAGGAGAACATCAACAGGGGGATGGTAGATAATGTTAGGAGAACATCAACAGGGGATGGTAGATAATGTTAGGAGAACATCAACAGGGGGATGGTAGATAATGTTAGGAGAACATCAACAGGGGGATGGTAGTATAATGTTAGGAGAACATCAACAGGGGGATTGTAGATAATGTTAGGAGAACATCAACAGGGGGATGGTAGATAATGTTAGGAGAACATCAACAGGGGGATGGTAGATAATGTTAGGAGAACATCAACAGGGGGATGGTAGATATGTTAGGAGAACATCAACAGGGGGGATGGTAGATAATGTTAGGAGAACATCAACAGGGGGATGGTAGATAATGTTAGGAGAACATCAACAGGGGGTGGTAGATAATGTTAGGAGAACATCAACAGGGGGATGTGTAGATAATTGTTAGGAGACATCAACAGGGGGGTGGTAGATAATGTTTAGGAGAACATCAAACAGTGGGATGGTAGATAATGTTAGGAGAACATCAACAGGGGGGATGGTAGATAATGTTAGGAGAACATCAACAGGGGGATGGTAGATAATGTTAGGAGAACATCAACAGGGGGATGGTAGATAATGTTAGGAGAACATCAACAGGGGGATGGTAGATAATGTTAGGAGAACATCAACAGGGGGATGGTAGATAATGTTAGGAGAACATCAACAGGGGGATGGTAGATAGTTAGGAGAACAGCAACAGGGGGATGGTAGATAATGTTAGGAGAACATCAACAGGGGGATGGTAGATAATGTTAGGAGAACATCAACAGGGGGATGGGTAGATAATGTTTGGAGAACATCAACAGGGGGGATGGTAGATAATGTTAGTGAGAACATCAACAGGGGGATGGTAGATAATGTTAGGAGAACATCAACAGGGGATGGTAGATATGGTTAGGAGAACATCAACAGGGGGATGTAGATAATGTAGGAGAACATCAACAGGGGGGATGGTAGATAATGTTAGGAAGAACATCAACAGGGGGATGGTAGATAATGTTAGGAGAACATCAACAGGGGGGGATGTGAGATAATGTTAGGAGAACATCAACATGGGGATGGTAGATAATGTTAGGGAGAACATCAACAGGGGGGATGGTAGATAATGTTAGGAGGGAACATCAAACATTGGGGGAATGGGGTAGGATAAATGTTAGGAGAACATCAACAGGGGGATGGGTAGGATAATGTTAGGAGAACATCAACAGGGGGATGGTAGTATAATGTTAAGGAGAACATCAACATGGGGGTATGGTAAGATAATGGTTAGGAGAACATCAACAAGCTGTGATGGTAAGATAAGGTTTAGGAGAAGAACATCACACAGGTGGGGATGGTAGATAATGTTAGGAGAACATTAACAGGGGATTGGTAGATAATGTTTAATAATGTTAGGAAAGCAACGGGGAGTAGATAATGTGGTAAGGAATGTAAGGGGTTAATGTAGGAAACATCAACAGGGGGATGTAGATAATGTGGAGAACATCAACAGGGGGAGTGTAATGTTAGGAAACTCAACATG
>LR778264.1:63387802-63422802 GCA_902810595.1 Coregonus sp. 'balchen'
GTTAGTAGTTATAGAAGGCATGGTTGACAGCACTTCATATGTATAGAAGGCATGGTGTGACAGACAGCCTGTCAGTTAGTGTTATAGAAAGCATGGTGTGACAGACTGCCTGTGACAGTTAGTGTTATAGAAGGCATGGTGTGACAGCCTGTCAGTTAGTGTTATAGAAGGCATGGTGTGACAGCCGCCTGTCAGTTAGTGTTATAGAAGGCATGGTGTGACAGACAGCCTGTCAGTTAGTGTTATAGAAGGCATGGTGTGACAGCCTGTCAGTTAGTGTTATAGAAGCATGGTGTGACAGACAGCATGTCAGTTAGTGTTATAGAAGGCATGGTGTGAGCCAGCCATTACTGTGTATTGACTTCGTGTGAACTATCACACTGAATTACACTTCATGACACTGAATTCCACAGATAATTTCGCTAATATCCTGAAGCACAGGAGCCCTGAAAGTGTGTGTGTGTGTGTTTGTGTTGCAGGGTATCTGGAGGAGAGCTCTTTGACTTCCTGGCTCAGAAGGAGTCTCTGAGTGAAGAGGAGGCTACCCAGTTCATCAAACAGATCCTAAGCGGAGTACAGTTCCTCCACGACAAGAGGATAGCGCACTTTGACCTCAAGGTACTTCACATGCTGATGCCGTTTTATGGTCAAGTTGAACTTTTGGTTAGAAATAGTTATTCCAATGATTGTTGTGAGCTGTGAGCTGTCATCAGTTGTCATCAGTAGAGTGTGTCACTAAGTTAGGGTTAGTTAGCGGTGACCATATTACCACAGGCAGTCATGACCGCAGTCAGACGTGACCGTCGAGTCATGGTAATCTCCTCCTATGTGGTCTGTACATGAATGGTGCTGATGCGTTGGTAGAATCCAACTCTCTAACTACCATCAGGTCGCTAACGGCCTCAGCGCTCTATTGTCCTGGTACTCAGCGCTCTATTGTCCTGGTACTCAGCGCTCTATTGTCCTGGTACTCAGCGCTCTATTGTCCTGGTACTCAGTGCTCTATTGTCCTGGTACTCAGCGCTCTATTGTCCTGGTACTCAGCGCTCTATTGGCCTGGTACTCAGCGCTCTATTGTCCTGGTACTCAGCGCTCTATTGTCCTGGTACTCAGCGCTCTATTGTCCTGGTACTCAGCGCTCTATTGGCCTGGTACTCAGCGCTCTATTGTCCTGGTACTCAGCGCTCTATTGTCCTGGTACTCAGCGCTCTATTGGCCTGGTACTCAGCGCTCTATTGTCCTGGTACTCAGCGCTCTATTGTCCTGGTACTCAGCGCTCTATTGTCCTGGTACTCAGCGCTCTATTGTCCTGGTACTCAGCGCTCTATTGCCCTGGTACTCAGCGCTCTATTGTCCTGGTACTCAGCGCTCTATTGTCCCTCTAATCACTCTGACATCAATTCAAATGCAATCTAAACAGTATCATGCTTTTAAAGCTCACCGTTAGGCTGCCTCACTGTGATCGATCGGTTTTAAGAAAGAAGTTCAACAGCAGGTTGAAACGGAGTGGAAAACAGGGTCATTATGGATCTAGTTTCAAAGCCAAACACAAGGAAATGGGCAGTGCTTTCTAAGGGGATGATTCGTTCAAAGCATTTAAGTGGTCCTCTGTAGCTCAGCTGGTAGAGCACGGCGCTTGTAACGCCAAGGTAGTGGGTTCGATCCCCGGGACCACCCATACACAAAAATGTATGCACGCATGACTGTAAGTCGCTTTGGATAAAAGCGTCTGCTAAATGGCATATTATTATTATTATTATAAGATGTCACATGTAGGACCCCATTAGAACTTGTGGGCCCAAAAAGCCTGAATTAAAACAACGATTGTGCCGTTATACAGTGCGTTCGGAAAGTTTTCAGGCCCCTTGACTTTTTCCACATTTTGTTACAGCCTGATTTTTATTTAAAATCCTTCATCAATCTACACACAATACGCCACAATGACAAAGCAAAAATAGGTTTTTTGATTTTTTTTCAAATGTATTACAAATAAAAACAGAAATACCTTATTTACAAAAGTATTCAGACCCTTTGCTATGAGACTTGAAATTGAGCTCAGGTGCATCCTGTTTCCTTTGATCATCCTTGAGATGTTTCTACAACTTGATTGGAGTCCACCTGTGGTAAATTAAATTGATTGGACATGATTTGTTGTCAGAGCAAAAACCAAACCATGAGGTCGAAGGAATTGTCCGTAGAGCTCCGAGACAGGATTGTGTCGAGGCACAGATCTGCGGAAGGGGACTAAAACATTTCTGCAGCATTGAAGGTCCCCAAGAACACAGTGGCCTCCATCATTCTGAAATGGAAGAAGTTTGGAACCACCAAGACTCTTCCTAGAGCTGGCAGCCCGGCCAAACTGAGGAATCGGGGGAGAAGGGCCTTGGTCAGGGAGGTGACCAAGAACCCGATGACCACTTTGACAGAGCTCCAGAGTTCCTCTGTGGAGATTGGAGAACCTTCCAGAAGGACAACCGTCTCTGCAGCACTCCACCAATCAGGCCTTTATGGTAGAGTGGACAGCCACTTCTCAGTAAAAGGCACATGACAGCCCACTTGGAGAACCTAAAGGACTCAGACCATGAGAAACAAGATTCTCTGATCTGATGAAACCAAGATTGAACTGTTTTACCTGAAATACCAAGTGTCACGTCTGGAGGAAACCTGGCACCGTCCGTATGGTGAAGCATGGTGGTGGTAGCATCATGCTGTGGGCATGTATTTCAGCGGCAGGGAATGGGAGACTAGTCAGGATCAAAATGTATAGACACTATATATACAAAAGCGGATGCCAGGACAACGCTACCTGCCCCAACTCATAGTGCCAACTGTCAAGTTTGGTGGAGGAGGAATAATGGTCTGGGGCTCTTTTTCATGGTTCGGTCTAGGCCCCTTAGTTCCAGTGAAGGGAAATCTTAACGCTACAGCATACAATTACATTCTAGACGATTCTGTGCTTCCAACTTTGTGGCAACAGATTGGGGAAGGCCCTTTCCTGTTTCAGCATGACAATACCCCCCGTGCACAAAGCGAGGTCCATACAGAAATGGTTTGTCGAGATCGGTGTGGAAGAACTTGACTAGCCTGCACAGAGCCCTGACCTCAACCCCATCAAACACCTTTGGGATGAATTGGAATGCCGACTGCGGGCCAGGCCTAATGGTTTTCCAAATCTCTCAACAGTGCTATTTGTAGGGCTAATTTTAGATGAATAATGTGATTTTTCAGCTATTCCTGTGACCAGAAACAAACTACACAGAGGCAATACCAGAATAAGTGTTCTAATGATTCTGTATCTTTGCAGCAACATCTGCAGAGCTGGGATGGTTGTATGCCCCATATACAGTCGTATGAAAAAGTTTGGGCACCCCTGACAATCTCCATGATTTCCATTTATAAATAATTGGGTGTTTGGATCAGCAATTTCATTTTCATCTATCAAATAACTGATGGACACAGTAATATTTCAGTAGTGAAATTTGGTTTATTGGATTAACAGAAAATGTGCAATATGCATAAAAAACGAAATTAGACAGGTGCATAAATTTGGGCACTCAAACAGAAAAATCACATCAATATTTAGTAGAGCCTCCTTTTGCTAAAATAACAGCCTCTAGACGCTTCCTATAGCCTCTAATGAGTGTCTGGATTCTGGATGAAGGTATTTTGGACCATTCCTCCTTACAAAACATCTCCACCTCAGTTAGGTTTGATGGTTGCCGAGCATGGACAGCCCGCTTCAAATCATCCCACAGATTCTCAACGATATTCAGGTCTGGGGACTGGGATGGCCATTCCAGAACATTGTACTTGTTCCTCTGCATAAATGCCCGGGTAGATTTTGAGCAGTCTTTTGGGTCGTTGTCTTATTGAAATATCCAGCCCCGGCGTAACTTCAACTTTGTGACTGATTCTTCAACATTATTCCCAAGAATCTGCTGATATTGAGTGGAATCCATGCGACCCTGAACTTTAACAGGATTCCCAGTACCGGCACTGGCCCCACAGCATGATGGAACCCCCACCAAATGTTACTGTGGGTAGCAAGTGTTTTTCTTGGAACGCTGTGTTCTTTTGCCACCATGCATAACGCCCCTTGTTATGACCAAATAACTCAATCTTTGCTTCATCAGTCCACAGCACCTTATTCCAAAATGAAGCTGGCTTGTCCAAATGTGCGTTTGCGTACCTCAAGCGACTCTGTTTGTGGCGTTTGGCAGAAAAGGCTTCTTCCGCATCACTCTCCTGTACAGCTTCTCATTGTGCAAAGTGCGCTGAATTGTTGAACGGTGCACAGTGACACCATCTGCAGCAAGATGATGTTGTAGGTCTTTGGAGGTGGTCTGTGGGCTGTTTGTGACCCCCTACCCAGGCCCCTATCAGACCCCCTACCCAGGCCCCTATCAGACCCCCTACCCAGGCCCCTATCAGACCCCCTACCCAGGCCCCTATCAGACCCCCTACCCAGGCCCCTATCAGACCCCCTACCCAGGCCCCTGTCAGACCCCCTACCCAGGCCCCTGTCAGACCCCCTACCCAGGTCTCTATCAGACCCCCTACCCAGGTCTCTATCAGACCCCCTACCCAGGTCTCTATCAGACCCCCTACCCAGGTCTCTATCAGACCCCCTACCCAGGTCTCTGTCAGACCCCCTACCCAGGCCTCTGTCAGACCCCCTACCCAGGCCCCTGTCAGACCCCCTACCCAGGCCCCTGTCAGGACCCCCTACCCAGGCCCCTGTCAGACCCCCTACCCAGGCCCCTGTCAGACCCCCTACCCAGGTCTCTATCAGACCCCTTACCCAGGTCCCTGTCAGACCCCATACCCAGGCCCCTGTCAGACCCCCTACCCAGGCCCCTGTCAGACCCCCTACCCAGGCCCCTATCAGACCCCCTACCCAGGCCCCTATCAGACCCCCTACCCAGGCCCCTGTCAGACCCCCTACCCAGGCCCCTGTCAGACCCCATACCCAGGCCCCTATCAGACCCCCTACCCAGGTCTCTATCCGTAACATATGCATGGAGGCCTGGAGATGCTACATGTGTTTATGTCATTACAGTCCATACCGTAGACCGGCAGTCATTGCATACAATTACATCTGACAAAATGTCATGACCCGCCACAGCCAGTCCCCTATTTCAATGATTCATCCTCCTGACCCATACGACAGACGACATCCTTCCCTGTGCTCCCAGACCCCTAGCAGACAGACAGACATCTCCTGTCTCCAGACCCATAGCAGACCAGACGCGACCTCCCTGGCTCCAGACCCATGCCAGACGGACATCCTCCCTGTGCTCCCAGACCCATAGCAGACAGACAGACATCCTCCCTGTGCTCCCTGACCCTAGCAGACAACAGACATCCTCCCTGTGCTCCCAGACCCTAGCAGACGACAGACATCCTCCCGTGTCCTCAGACCCATAGCCAGGACAGACAGATCCTCCCTGCTCCCTGACCCTGCAGACAGACACATCCCCTGCTCCCAGACCCATAGCAGACAGACAGACATCTCCCTGTGCTCCCAGACCCATAGCAGACAGACACAGACTCCTCCCTGTGCTCCCAGACCCATAGCAACAGACGACATCCCCTGTGCTCCCAGACCCATAGCAACAGACGACATCCTCCCTGTGCTCCCAGACCATAGCAGAGACCGGAACATCCCTGTTGTCCAACCCATACAGACGCAGACTCCTCTGTGCTCCCAGACCCATAGAGACCAGCAGACATCCTCCCGTGCTCCCAGACCCATAGCGACAGAAGGACATCCTCCCTGTGCTCCAGCCCATAGCAACAGACGGACATCCTCCTGGCTCCCGACCCATAGCAGACAGACGGACATCCTCCCTGTGCTCCCAGACCCATAGCAGACAGACAGACATCCTCCCTGTGCTCCCTGACCCATAGCAGACAGACAGACATCCTCCCTGTGCTCCCAGACCCATAGCAGACAGACAGGACATCCTCCCTGTGCTCCCAGACCCATAGCAGACAGACAGACATCCTCCCTGTGCTCCCTGACCCATAGCAGACAGACAGACATCCTCCCTGTGCTCCCAGACCCATAGCAGACAGACAGACATCCTCCCTGTGCTCCCAGACCCATAGCAGACAGACAGACAGACATCCTCCCTGTGCTCCCAGACCCATAGCAGACAGACGGACATCCTCCCTGTGCTCCCAGACCCATAGCAGACAGACGGACATCCTCCCTGTGCTCCCAGACCCATAGCAGACAGACGGACATCCTCCCTGTGCTCCCAGACCCATAGCAGACAGACAGACATCCTCCCTGTGCTCCCAGACCCATAGCAGACAGACAGACATCCTCCCTGTGCTCCCAGACCCATAGCAGACAGACGGACATCCTCCCTGTGCTCCCAGACCCATAGCAGACAGACGGACATCCTCCCTGTGCTCCCAGACCCATAGCAGACAGACGGACATCCTCCCTGTGCTCCCAGACCCATAGCAGACAGACAGACATCCTCCCTGTGCTCCCTGACCCATAGCAGACAGACAGACATCCTCCCTGTGCTCCCAGACCCATAGCAGACAGACAGACATCCTCCCTGTGCTCCCAGACCCATAGCAGACAGACAGACATCCTCCCTGTGCTCCCAGACCCATAGCAGACAGACGGACATCCTCCCTGTGCTCCCAGACCCATAGCAGACAGACGGACATCCTCCCTGTGCTCCCAGACCCATAGCAGACAGACGGACATCCTCCCTGTGCTCCCAGACCCATAGCAGACAGACGGACATCCTCCCTGTGCTCCCAGACCCATAGCAGACAGACGGACATCCTGTACCACAGCAGACAGACAGACAGACCAGCATCAGAGGGATACCAGCTGCACTCGCTGATCACTGATCAACTCATCCTGTTGTCTAGTGTCTACAGTCCTAGAGATGGTATTTAGTCTGTCTGTTGTCTACTGCGGTCTCTTCTACAGAGTTAGCCTTTCGTTTGAGAGAGACACAGACACTCCCAGGCCTTGACTTGACCCAGGATACTCATAAACTTGCTCCCTCCCTTTTCAAAACGTAATCAGTCTTATTTAGTCAGACAGCTTGACTTCATTGTTCCTCTGAAATGTTATTTAAGTGCTGAAAAGCATACTTTCAAAGTATTTCTGTGAAAATCAGAATTGAGGGGTCAGACAGGGTAAGCTAAAAAGCTGGTAAAAGCTTTAAAGGGCACGGTAAGTAAGAGTCTGTAAAAAGCCCTGAAAATAGGTTTTCTTATTGTTGATGTCAAAGCTCGTGACTTTTTAGGATTATACGACTACAGGTATGTTAAGTGAATCATCTATGGTATAATGAGCTTACTGTAGGTCAGAGGTCAGTTTGGGAGAGACAACTTTATCCTTTAGGTTTACACATCATCAATGAAAAAAAATCAAAGACATACCGTCAGTAAGACCGTCCGTAAGACCGTCAGTAAGACCGTCAGTAAGACCGTCAGTAAGCTGACACATTTGACTTTAGGGTTGTTTTTTTGAAGACTTCTGTGGATCCGACACAAAGAAGTCACAACATTTCACTGACCCTTCGCTAAGCCCCCCCCAAAAAAAAATTTAAGCTCTTTTACTGCATTACTATACAATAAAAAAACTTTGAAATGCTATTTGAACATTACCACCAGCCATTATCAGCTTAATGTAAAAACCCACAGCCTATTAGCTATGCGATTTTAATGTTATACTCCTGAAAGAGGGGAAATATGAGAAATGATTCACACTGACACGTAGCATCAGCAACAAAACAAAAACCTAGGACATATTTAGTACGGTAGTGGTTGCATTTTAATGTAGGGAAGACGTTCATATTGAAACATAGTGGTTGTATTTTAGATAGGCCTGTAGGGAAGACGTTCATATTGAAACATAGTGGTTGTATTTTAGATAGGCCTGTAGGGAAGACGTTCATATTGAAACATAGTGGTTGTATTTTAGATAGGCCATGTGGAGATGTTCAAATTGAAATGTATTATATTTTTTTAAGGTCCTAACTTGTTTGATAAGATTAGTACATATTTTCTAATTGGACCCCACATGGGGCCCTACCCCAAGTTTGGGAACCGCTGTTCTAACTTCTCCTTCTGCTTGCTTCCTCTCTCTCTCTGTCTGCTTCCTCCTGTATGCATTGCAGCCTGCCTCAGCCTCACCACTAAGCACCACATCACTGTCTGTGCCAGTAGCCTACTCTCTGTAAGTTATTAGGAGAACTTAGTTACCCCATTTCTTTCTCCTGCTGAGGTCAGGCTCCGTTTAACGTTAGCTTCTTACTTCATCCTTCTAGCTGGCTAAGTAATACTAGCCAGACCCCTTCAACGTTACTGCAATAGAAGTCTCTGCCGGCAGATTGCCACCTGACTGACTGACATATCTAAGCGCTTGTTTACCAGTTGTGCACTCGTTCTCCGAGACTCAGTTTTGTTTGTTTGGGGGGGATGTCTGTAGACATGGCAGGAGTTGCGGTTTTAAAATGGCCTTTTGTCCAGCACCTCGCCAACACACTGTCAGCAGGCTGTCGTAGCCGGCCGCGACCGGGAGCCTCGTGGGGGATGGCTGGCAGGGAGGTAGCTCAGTTGGTAGAGCATGGCGTTTACAACGCCAGGGTTGTGGGTCTCTATACTAGTTGCCAATTGAGCCTACTGTGAGCTGAGGTAGTTCGTTTCACATCGCCCTCAGCCTCATCGCCCTCAGCCTCATCGCCCTCAGCCTCATCGCCCTCAGCCTCATCGCCCTCAGCCTCATCGCCCTCAGCCTCATCGCCCTCAGCCTCAGTCCAGGGGACGCAGGCAAACATAACTGTTCATGATTCCACTTTTTTCGCAAAGAGGCAGGAAGAGAACTCTGTCAGATCAAGAATACAAGTGTTCTGAACTTTGATCAATGCTGGGAGCAATATTTAGATGTTGACCAGTCATTTATATTTCTTTGTTGTACAATACACACTACCAGTCAAAAGTTTGGACACACCTACTCATTCAAGGGTTTTTCTTTATTTTCACTATTTTCTACATTGTAGAATAATAGTGAAGACATCAAAACTATGAAATAACACATATGGAATCATGTAGTAACCAAAAAAGTGTGAAACAAATCAAAATATATTTTATTTTTGAGATTCTTCAAATAGCCACCCTTTGCCTTGATAACAGCTTTGCACACTCTTGGCATTCTCTCAACCAGCTTCACCTGGAATGCTTTTCCAACAGTCTTGAAGGAGTTCCCACATATGCTGAGCACTTGTTTGCTGCTTTTCCTTCACTCTGCGGTCCAACTCATCCCAAACCATCTCAATTGGGTTGAGGTCAGGTGATTGTGGAGGCCAGGTCATCTGATGAAGCACTCCATCACTCTCCTTGGTCAAATAGCCCTTACACAGCCTGGAGGTGTGTTTTGGGTCATTGTCCTGTTGAAAAACAAATGATAGTCCCACTAAGAGCAAACCAGATGGGATGGCATATCGCTGCAGAATGCTGTCGGAGCCATGCTGGTTAAGTGTGCCTTGAATTCTAAATAAATCACCTCCTCCTCCATGCTTCACGGTGGGAACCACACATGCGGAGATCGTCCGTTCACCTACTCTGCGTCTCACAAAGACACGGCAGTTGGAACCAAAAATCTCAAATTTGGACTCATCAGACCAAAGGACAGATTTCCACCGGTCTAATGTCCATTGCTCGTGGTTCTTGGCCCAAGCAGGTCTCTTCTTATTATTGGTGTCCTTTAGTAGTGGTTTCTTTGCAGCAATTCGACCATGAAGGCCTGATTCATGCAGTCTCCTCTGAACAGTTGATGTTGAGATGTGTCTATGACCTGAACTCTGTGAAGCATTTATTTGGGCTACAATTTCTGAGGCTGGTAACTCTAATGAACTTATCCTCTGCAGCAGAGGTAACTCTGGGTCTTCCATTCCTGTGGCGGTCCTCATGAGAGCCAGTTTCATCATAGCGCTTGATGGTTTTTGCAACTGCACTTGAAGACACTTTAAAAGTTCTTGAAATGTTCCGTATTGACTGACCTTCATGTCTTAAAGTAATGATGGACTGTCGTTTCTCTTTGCTTATTTGAGCTGTTCTTGCCATAATATGGACTTGGTCTTTTACCAAATAGGGCTTTCTTCTGTATACCCCCCCTTCCTTGTCACAACACAACTGATTGGCTCAAATGCATTAAGAAATAAAGAAATTCCACAAATTAACTTTTAAGAAGGCACACCTGTTATTTGAAATGCATTCCAGGTGACTACCCCATGAAGCTGGTTGAGAGAATGCCAAGAGTGTGCAAAGCTGTCATCAAGGCAAAGGGTGGCTATTTGAAGAATCTTAAATATAAAATATATTTTGATTTGTTTAACACTTGTTTGGTTACTACATGATTCCATATGTGTTATTTCATAGTTTTGATGTCTTCACTATTATTCTACAATGTAGAAAATAGTCCAATTAAAGAAAAACCCTTGAATGAGCAGGTGTGTCCAAACTTTTGACTGGTACTGTGTATATTTTTTATAATTATTATTTTTGGCTCTGAATGCATTGCTCTGATTGCACTGTCATGCTGTCAAAGCTACAACCGCTTTTGGCACCAACTAGTCTCAAATCTTTCGAATCATATCCTGATGTTGAAAGCAGATGGTAGTTGTATTAATAACATGGTTAACTTAGGTAGCTAAAGGCAAAGGAAACGCACGCCTGTTTAGGAGAGGTGCTGGCTGACGGAGTAGAACACCTGTTTAGGAGAGGTGCTGGCTAGCGGAGTAGAACACCTGTTTAGGAGAGGTGCTGGCTGACGGAGTAGAACACCTGTTTAGGAGAGGTGCTGGCTGACGGAGTAGAACACCTGTTTAGGAGAGGTGCTGGCTGACGGAGTAGAACACCTGTTTAGGAGAGGTGCTGGCTGACGGAGTAGAACACCTGTTTAGGAGAGGTGCTGGCTGACGGAGTAGAACACCTGTTTAGGAGAGGTGCTGGCTGACGGAGTAGAACACCTGTTTAGGAGAGGTGCTGGCTGACGGAGTAGAACACCTGTTTAGGAGAGGTGCTGGCTGACGGAGTAGAACACCTGTTTAGGAGAGGTGCTGGCTGACGGAGTAGAACACCTGTTTAGGAGAGGTGCTGGCTGACGGAGTAGAACACCTGTTTAGGAGAGGTGCTGGCTGACGGAGTAGAACACCTGTTTAGGAGAGGTGCTGGCTGACGGAGTAGAACACCTATTTAGACGAGGTGCTGGCTAGCAGAGTAGAACACCTGTTTAGGAGAGGTGCTGGCCAGCAGAGTAGAACACCTGTTTAGGAGAGGTGCTGGCTAGCAGAGTAGAACACCTGTTAAGGAGAGGTGCTGGCCAGCAGAGTAGAACACCTGTTTAGGAGAGGTGCTGGCTAGCAGAGTAGAACACCTGTTTAGGAGAGGTGCTGGCTGACGGAGTAGAACACCTGTTTAGGAGAGGTGCTGGCTAGCAGAGTAGAACACCTGTTTAGGAGAGGTGCTGGCTGACGGAGTAGAACACCTGTTTAGGAGAGGTGCTGGCTGACGGAGTAGAACACCTGTTTAGGAGAGGTGCTGGTTAGCGGAGTAGAACACCTGTTTAGGAGAGGTGCTGGCTGACGGAGTAGAACACCTGTTTAGGAGAGGTGCTGGCTAGCAGAGTAGAACACCTGTTTAGGAGAGGTGCTGGCTAGCAGAGTAGAACACCTGTTTAGGGGAGGTGCTGGCTAGCAGAGTAGAACACCTGTTTAGGAGAGGTGCTGGCTGACGGAGTAGAACACCTGTTTAGGAGAGGTGCTGGCTGACGGAGTAGAACACCTGTTTAGGAGAGGTGCTGGCTAGCAGAGTAGAACACCTGTTTAGGAGAGGTGCTGGCTGACGGAGTAGAACACCTGTTTAGGAGAGGTGCTGGCTGACGGAGTAGAACACTTGAAGAAGAAAAGGAGAGCCTCACACTCTAGGAGCTCAGATGCAATAATGTAATATCCTAATAACCAACGTTTCGACAGACAAGCTGTCTTCATCAGGGTATAATGACAAACACTGAGGGTCACTGGTTTATATAGTGTCAAAGGACACACACAGGTGTCTGTAATCATGGCCGGGTGTGGCCTAATATCATTGGCCAATTCACAGATAAAAACAACATGCAAAAAACATGGATAGCATACGATCATAGATACTTGGCTACATAGGCCCACAAACATTTACAATGAATAGCAAAATCACAAGAATGGCTTCAGATCAAAGTCTACGTTGAGACCGAAGGGAGCGAGGTTCTTTAAATTAAAGATCCAGGCAGCCTCTCGTTTTAACAATAAGTTGTCGAGGTCACCCCCTCTCCTAGGGGGGTGACCTCGAGTTGTCGAGTTGTCGAGGTCACCCCCTCTCCACCCCCCTCTCCTAGGGAGGGTGACCTGTTCGATGCCGATATAACGTAGGGAAGAAATCGAGTGGTTCGCTTCCAAAAAAGTGGGCAGCGACTGGGTATGTCGAGTTTTTGCACCTAATGGGTGCTACGATGCTCCGAGATTCGTACTTTTAATTCGCGCTTTGTTTTACCCACATAATTTTTACCGCAAGGACAAGTTATAAGGTAAATAACTGCCATAGTGGAGCACGTAATAACACCTTTGATTGGGATCTGTTTCCCTGTTTGGGGGTGTTTGAAGGATCTACATTTGTAAGTGCCATTGCACTTATGTAGCTAACATTTTTTTTATTTTTTTTTATTTCACCTTTATTTAACCAGGTAAACCAGTTGAGAACAAGTTCTCATTTACAACTGCGACCTGGCCATACATTTAGAGAAACAAGTTACATTAAGTGACTAGCTAGCTAGCGTTAGCAACAGTTGGTGGTCAATGAGACAGCGCTAGCTAACCAGCAGAGCTAGCAAACAATGTAACAAAAGTATAATTTCGGATTCGATAGATACTCCATCAACAGGCTGTGAATTTCAGGAATCACAGTAGCAAGTACCCCTGGTGCACTGTTATTTAGCTGTTTAAACAATTTGGCTACTTTTGATGAAAACTCTCAGTTTTGCCATAGCTCTCACTGGCTTTCATGCATTTGAAACATAAGCTTGTCCGAGGTGTCGGACTCAACGACACTTGATGTCAATTGGAGCACAGCGATTGGTTCCCCAATATTCTGGGGCTGGGCTTAGCGAATGGTCAATTATAAATCAGCCTTTGAACTCTTTGTAGCTCAGTGAGTCCCACAATGCTGACTCTAAGATGTACCACTATAATCAGGTAACTCAAAACGCATCTCATGTTGATTGACTTGTGATCCTGTTTATCTGCAGAGGATCTGTAGTTGTTAATGTTCTTGATTATTTCAGCCTGAGAATATCATGCTGTTGGACAAGAATGTTGATCTACCACGGATCAAGATCATCGATTTTGGTCTGGCACATAAGATGGATCAGGTCGGGACGGACTTTAAAAACATCTTTGGGACACCTGAATTTGTCGGTAAGTATTTCAAGGCATTGAAGAGGACTCCATGTTTATGTATACCAGAGACTGTGTAGAGTTGTGTCATTGTGTAGAGTTGTGTCATTGTGTGGAGTTGTGTCATTGTGTGGAGTTGTGTCATTGTGTAGAGTTGTGTCATTGTGTGGAGTTGTGTCATTGTGTAGAGTTGTGTCATTGTGTGGAGTTGTGTCATTGTGTAGAGTTGTGTCATTGTGTGGAGTTGTGTCATTGTGTAGAGTTGTGTCATTGTGTGGAGTTGTGTCATTGTGTGGAGTTGTGTCATTGTGTAGAGTTGTGTCATTGTGTAGAGTTGTGTCATTGTGTGGAGTTGTGTCATTGTGTGGAGTTGTGTCATTGTGTAGAGTTGTGTCATTGTGTGGAGTTGTGTCATTGTGTAGAGTTGTGTCATTGTGTAGAGTTGTGTCATTGTGTGGAGTTGTGTTATTGTGTAGAGTTGTGTCATTGTGTAGAGTTGTGTCATTGTGTAGAGTTGTGTCATTGTGTGGAGTTGTGTCATTGTGTAGAGTTGTTTCATTGTGTGGAGTTGTGTCATTGTGTAGAGTTGTGTTATTGTGTAGAGTTGTGTCATTGTGTAGAGTTGTTTCATTGTGTGGAGTTGTGTCATTGTGTGGAGTTGTGTTATTGTGTAGAGTTGTGTCATTGTGTGGAGTTGTGTCATTGTGTGGAGTTGTGTCATTGTGTAGAGTTGTGTCATTGTGTGGAGTTGTGTCATTGTGTGGAGTTGTGTCATTGTGTAGAGTTGTGTTTTATGATTATACGTATGTGTTTCCAGCTCCAGAGATAGTCAACTATGAGCCTCTGGGTTTAGAAGCAGACATGTGGTAAGAGTTGATAACTACCTCACACTCATTGGTTTACTTTATACAACAAGCTTTCACAGATACACACACAGATAAACACAGATACACACAGATAAACACAGATACACACACAGATAAACACAGATACACACACAGATAAACACAGATACACACACAGATAAACACAGATACACACACAGATAAACACAGATACACACACAGATAAACACAGATACACACACAGATAAACACAGATACACACACAGATAAACACAGATACACACACAGATAAACACAGATAAACACAGATACACACACAGATAAACACAGATAAACACAGATACACACACAGATACACACACAGATAAACACAGATAAACACAGATAAACACAGATAAACACAGATAAACACAGATAAACACAGATAAACACAGATAAACACAGATAAACACAGATACACACACAGATAAACACAGATACACCAACCTCACTACAGTTACAGCAGACAGGAGTGAGGCGTCTCAGCAGATGAACCTTGTGTTCTCTTCTTCTCACAGGAGCATTGGAGTCATCACCTACATCCTGTAAGTACAAACGGGAATTCTGTCAGTTATGTAAAAACTGTTGATGTGAAAACCTCTTTAGAAATAGATGTCATTGCTTGATTGATTGATTAATTGATTGATATGACAGTATAACTAATGACTGTGTGTGTGTTTTCAGTTTGAGTGGAGCATCACCGTTCCTTGGTGACTCAAAGCAGGAGACTCTAGGGAACGTCTCAGCCATAGCCTACCAGTTCGATGAGGAGTTGTTCAGCAGTACCAGTGAGCTGGCCAAAAGCTTTATACGACAACTACTGGAGAAAGACACCAGGTCAGGGGTTAGAGTCAGTTCTCACCTGGAGGTCAAAGGTCAGATGAGAAAAAAATACCAGTATGTAGAGTTCTGATCAGAGCAGCTGCAGAGGAGAGACCTTGACACTGTGTATGTGTTCGTATCAGTGCTGAGCGATTAATAAAAACGTTGGTTATTTTTCAGTTTTTAAACAACTAATTGACCGACTTTGGTTAAATTATTTGAATTCCATTTTCTTCAGGGGTTTTCTGTGAGCTCAATGCGCACATTGTGCAGTTTATCTAGAGATAAATCAGATCCAGCCCGAACTGTGCGATGTAGTATGGAGATGTAGTTTCCAACAGGCCAATATTCTACATAGTTCAGTGCAGAAAATGTGGTAATGAACTACAATCACATCGTTCCATTGCACGCCTCCTTGTTCGGTCTCTGTGTTTCTTTAGGCCTGCTCCGTTAGAGAGTGGGGCAGACACTGAGAGAAGAGACAGGAGAATGTGTGATGGAGAGGGACAGAGGGCAGCTGCTTCACCAGGTATCTCTACCTGAAAATACATGATCTAAGTGATTGATATTTGGTATTCAGCAGTCATAAAAGTCTGCCTCTTTATTTAGTCAGACAGCACAGGCAGCTGCTCTATAGAGATGAGATGATGACTTGGAATGAAATAATAAAGTCATCAAATAAAACTAATATTTTATTAAAGTAAAGTAATGTGAATAACTGATGTTTAATAAGTGATAAGCAGTAATGGACAGTCACTACCATCACGGGACTTTTACTAATTGTTTTATTCAGTGTTACAACGTTCAAACCCACATAATGCATAGTGCATTTAAAGTTTAACAAAATAATCTAAACAGAAATCAAAAACCGAGCTAATTTTTTTCATAATCAAACCGAACCGACCTCAAAAAGCACTAATGGCTCAGCGCTAGTCTGTGTTAATTAACTACCCACCAGGATTCATCTTTCTCTGGTAGTTGATTAGTCACTGGATTTGTTTCCTTGAGGGACAGAGAGACAACATCCAGATGGGAAGGAACCCACAGTACATGCATGCCACAGAGGTTGTCAGTGCCGAGGCAGGATGGTACTTGTTCACTTGCCTCCCATCTGTTTTCATAGAGCGACAACATTTCTTTGTGTGTCTGTGTGTGTGTGTGTGTGTGTGTGTGTGTGTGTGTCTGTGTGTGCGTGTGTCTGTGTGTGTGTGTGTGTGTCTGTGTGTGTGTGTGTGTGTGTGTGTGCGTGTGCGTGTGTGTGTGTGCGTGTGTGTGTCTGTGTGTGTGTGTGTGTGTGTGTGTGTATGTGTGCGTGCCCTCGCTAAGCTAACAAACCTTTACTGTTGTTCTGTGCCTTTCAGAAAACGGTTGACAATCCAAGGTGCTCTGAATCATCCCTGGATACAGG
Organism: Coregonus sp. 'balchen'; assembly: GCA_902810595.1. Lineage (NCBI taxonomy): Eukaryota > Metazoa > Chordata > Actinopteri > Salmoniformes > Salmonidae > Coregonus > Coregonus sp. 'balchen'. Next base: position 63,404,383 of record LR778264.1, read on the forward strand.
TAACCATATGGATTATTATATTACGTTATATTGCAGTTTGTAGAAGATCTAACCAGTTTACTGTGTGGAAATGAAATAGCACTTTATCCTGAAATGCTTTGTCACAGTGTCATATGAATGTGTGTGTTAAAATTGTCATCATTAATTAAACAGCTATCAACCAATCAGATACAGTGAACAAGTGTAACTCAACAACATAATAATAATAATGACATGTTACTATGGTACCACTCAGAGTTGGAACAACACGTTACTATGGTACCACTCAGAGTTGGAACAACACGTTACTATGGTACCACTCAGAGTTGGAACAACACGTTACTATGGTACCACTCAGAGTTGGAACAACACGTTACTATGGTACCACTCAGAGTTGGAACAACACGTTACCATGGTACCACTCAGAGTTGGAACAACACGTTACCATGGTACCACTCAGAGTTGGAACAACACGTGTTACAGATCTGCTGCAGTTGAGGATAAGAGCTGGGATTTCCGGCATGACGTCTGTGGGGTAGTCCGGTGAAGGTGATCCTGTTTGGCATTCCCTTTCTTTACAAAAAAATATGCCTCTTAAATAGGAAACAACTTGACTCTAAAGTCAAGACATTGCTGAAACGTTACGTTGGCAATTGCATGTGATGGCAAATACTAGATCAAGAGCCAAACAAACACAGCGAAACAATGTGACCATGGACCAAGTAGCTGCCGACTCAACTGAAGCGAGTTTACAGACACTACTAATAGACATTTACACTGGCAATGAGAAACTGGCTAAGCAGATTAAGAAAAGATGTCAAAAAAATCTAAACTGATATGACTGAACTGGGCAAACATGTGGAGGAGGCTGAAACCGGGTTAACCCTGGAGAAAATCACACCAGAAAAGCACCAGAAAACCGTGGCTGAACAAATATACATAATTACAGGGATTACTGAAAGATTAAACAGGATGAAGGACTTCAGTCGCCTTTCAAATCTTTGTTTGGTAAATTTCCCCGAAAGCTGTGTAACTCACCTCTGTCATCATGAAGTGCTTTGAGAGACTAGTCAAGGATCATATCACCTCTACCTTACCTGTCACCCTAGACCCACTTCAATTTGCTTACTGCCCCAATAGATTCACAGACGATGCAATCGCCATCACACTGCACACTGCCCTATCCCATCTGGACAAGAGGAATACCTATGTAAGAATGCTGTTCATTGACTACAGCTCAGCATTCAACACCATAGTACCCTCCAAGCTCATCATTAAGCTCGAGGCCCTGGGTCTGAACCCCGACCTGTGCAACTGGGTCCTGGACTTCCTGACGGGCCGCCCCCAGGTGGTGAATGTAGGAAACAACACCTCCACTTCGCTGATCTTCAACACAGGGGCCCCACAAGGGTGTGTGCTCAGCCCCCTCCTGTACTCCCTGTTCACCCATGACTGCATAGCCATGCACGCCTCCAACTCAATCATCAAGTTTGCAGACGACACAACAGTAGTAGGCCTGATTACCAACAATGATGAGACAGCCTACAGGGAGGAGGTGAGGGCTCTGGGAGTGAGGTGCCAGGAAAATAACCTCTCAACGTCAAAAAAACAAAGGAGATGATTGTGGACTTCAGGAAACAGCAGAGTGTGCACCCCCCTATCCACATCAACGGGACCGCAGTGGAGAAGGTGGAAAGCTTCAAGTTCCTTGGCGTACACATCACCGACAAACTGAAATGGTCCACCCACGCAGACAGTGTGGTGAAGAAGGTGCAACAGAGCCTCTTCAACCTCAGGAGGCTGAAGAAATTTGGCTTGGCACCTAAAACCCTCAAACTTTTACAGATGCACAATTGAGAGCATCCTGTCGGGCTGTATCACCGCCTGGTACAGCAACTGCATCACCCACAACCGCAGGGCTCTCCAGAGGTTGGTGCGGTCTGCCGAATGCATTATCGGGGGCAAACTACCCGCCCTCCAAGACACATACAGCACCCGATGATGGCCGGCAGGGATGTAGCTCAGTTGGTAGAGTATGGCGTTTGCAACGCCAGGGTTCTGGGTTTGATTCCCACGGGGGGCCAGTATTTAAAAAAATAATGTATGCACTCACTAACTGTAAGTCGCTCTGGATAAGAGCGTCTGCTAAATGACTAAAATGTAAATGTAAGAGTTGAAACGGCACATGTTACAGATATACTGTCATTGATGTTAAGAGCACCATGTCTCAGGAGGAAATCACATCTGACCAGTGCAACTCTTAGAATTTTTTTTTTTATATCTAGAACCCAAAAGGGTTCTTTGGCTGTCCCCATGGAAGAACCCTTTCAAGAACCCTTTCGGGTTTCATGTAGAACCTTTTCCACAGAGGGTTCTACCTGGAACTCAAAAGGGTTTTCACATGGGGACAGCCGGAGAAACCTTTTGGTCCGGTCCCCTTTTTTCTAAGAGTGTAAACTCTTGGACAGTCGTCTGTTGGCCCACATGGTTTCCATCTATAGCACCACCTGGCAGCCTAATCACAGGTCCACATCAAGATGGAACAGGACTTCATTAACGTTTTGGAAAGCTTGTATCTTGACACATGAGGATGATTCCACTGTGAGCTCTGTTACTGGTTGATAACCTGCATGTGAGATTGTTGCTGTGGAGACCACCCACCCACCTGTTTACCTGGCTGGCTGTGATGTGAGAGTGTTGCTGTGGAGACCACCCACCCACCTGGTTACCTGGCTGGCTGTGATGTGAGAGTGTTGCTGTGGAGACCACCCACCCACCTGTTTACCTGGCTGGCTGTGATGTGAGAGTGTTGCTGTGGAGACCACCCACCCACCTGGTTACCTGGCTGGCTGTGATGTGAGAGTGTTGCTGTGGAGACCACCCACCCACCTGTTTACCTGGCTGGCTGTGATGTGAGAGTGTTGCTGTGGAGACCACCCACCCACCTGGTTACCTGGCTGGCTGTGATGTGAGAGTGTTGCTGTGGAGACCACCCACCCACCTGTTTACCTGGCTGGCTGTGATGTGAGAGTGTTGCTGTGGAGACCACCCACCCACCTGGTTACCTGGCTGGCTGTGATGTGAGAGTGTTGCTGTGGAGACCACCCACCCACCTGGTTACCTGGCTGGCTGTGATGTGAGAGTGTTGCTGTGGAGACCACCCACCCACCTGTTTACCTGGCTGGCTGTGATGTGAGATTGTTGCTGTGGAGACCACCCACCCACCTGGTTACCTGGCTGGCTGTGATGTGAGATTGTTGCTGTGGAGACCTTGTCCTTTTTGGAGAGATGACACACCGTGAAAATGGAACAGGTCTCTCTCTTTAGACTGTAGCTCAGTGAGCTGTGAATAAAGGAAGAAGAGGGGGAGGAACTCACTGACTCACATCCCTTCTGATCTGAATGCAGTTTGGAGTGTTGTTGGTACCACCCACCCACCTGGCTACCTGGCTGGCTATAGTAAAACTCATTTTAAAAAACATAGGATTTTTCACACAGTGTGCCTTTCCTTCGCTGGGCGGTCCGTTTGGGAACATTTTTCGGTGGCTAAACACAGCCAGAGATGCAGGTGTAATTTGGTTAGCTAGCAAGAACTTGAACGACTGTTATCCAGTTAGCATATCTCTTGCATTCACAAATTCACTCTGGCTTTCTACTCCAATTTCAGAGCACTCTCGTCTGAGTGTACCAGAGCGCAGAACAACTGATTCATTTAGGAACGCGCAACACCCGTTGAATATGACCGGTGTCAGTAAACGTTGGCAAAAAAAGTAATAGTTAGTCAAGAACGCTCTAGATAACATGTAAACCGCCTAACCAGCTCTGCTAGGTCGAGTAAAATGGTCAGAGTGAGCTGTTCTCTCATTTGTGTCTGGAAGTAGATAGCTAGCAAGCTAGCCAACTCTAGCCAGTTAGCTTTGGGTGCTTAGTTGGGACCAGCATGCATTGGCAGGCAAGCTGCAGAAGGACGAGGAGGCTACAATTCCCCATCGTTTATCAGTGCAATTTTGACGGCCTACTAGCTGGAAAGGTTTGAGAGGGTTTATCTAATGTTCCTTCGTTAGATTTTAGCTCATCTTGCTCTGGCTAGCATTAGTTGTTGATCTTGTTGTTGTTGATGTGCATAACAGAGAGAGAGAGAGAGAGCCTACCTTGTCATGGTTGTCTGATCAATAGGACTGTGAAGTTCCATTTACATTTACATTTTAGTCATTTAGCAGACGCTCTTATCCAGAGCGACTTACAGGAGTAATTAGGGTTAAGTGCCTTGCTCAAGGGCACATTTACGTCATTTAGCAGACGCTCTAGTCCAGAGCGACTCACAAATTGATGCATTCACCCTATAGCCAGTGGGATAACCACTTTACAATTTTTTTTGGGGGGGGGGTAGAAGGATTACTTTATCCTATCCCAGGTATTCCTTAAAGAGGTGGGGTTTCAAATGTCTCCGGAAGGTGGTGAGCGACTCCGCTGTGTGTGTGTGGGGGGGGGGGGGGGGGGGGGGGGGTAGAAGGATTACTTTATCCTATCCCAGGTATTCCTTAAAGAGGTGGGGTTTCAAATGTCTCCGGAAGGTGGTGAGTGACTCCGCTGTCCTGGCGTCGTGAAGGAGCTTGTTCCACCATTGGGGTGCCAGAGCAGCGAACAGTTTTGACTGGGCTGAGCGGGAACTATGCTTCCGCAGAGGAAGGGGAGCCAGCAGGCCAGAGGTGGATGAACGCAATGCCCTCGTTTGGGTGTAGGGACTGATCAGAGCCCGAAGGTACAGAGGTGCCGTTCCCCTCGCTGCTCCAAAGGCAAGCACCATGGTCTTGTAACGGATGCGAGCTTCAACTGGAAGCCAGTGGAGTGTGCGGAGGAGGGGGGGTGACGTGAGAGAACTTGGGAAGGTTGAACACCAGATGGGCTGCGGCATTCTGGATGAGTTGTAGGGGTTTAATGGCACATGCAGGGAGGCCAGCCAACAGCGAGTTGCAGTAATCCAGACGGGAGATGACAAGTGCCTGGATTAGGACCTGTGCCGCTTCCTGTGTGAGGCAGGGTCGTACTCTCCGAATGTTGTAGAGCATGAACCTGCAGGAGCGGGTCACCGCCTTGATGTTAGCGGAGAACGACAGGGTGTTGTCCAGGGTCACGCCAAGGCTCTTCGCACTCTGGGAGGAGGACACAACGGAGTTGTCAACCGTGATGGCGAGATCATGGAACGGGCAGTCCTTCCCCGGGAGGAAGAGCAGCTCCGTCTTGCCAGGGTTCAGCTTGAGGTGGTGATCCGTCATCCATACTGATATGTCTGCCAGACATGCAGAGATGCGATTCGCCACCTGGTTATCAGAAGGGGGAAAGGAGAAGATTAGTTGTGTATCGTCAGCGTAGCAATGATAGGAGAGGCCGTGTGAGGATATGACAGAGCCAAGTGACTTGGTGTATAGGGAGAAAAGGAGAGGGCCTAGAACTGAGCCCTGGGGGACACCAGTGGTGAGAGCACGTGGTGCGGAGACAGCTTCTCGCCACGCCACTTGGTAGGAGCGACCGGTCAGGTAGGACGCAATCCAGGAGTGAGCCGCGCCGGAGATGCCCAGCTCGGAGAGGGTGGAGAGGAGGATCTGATGGTTCACAGTATCAAAGGCAGCAGACAGGTCTAGAAGGACAAGAGCAGAGGAGAGAGAGTTAGCTTTAGCAGTGCGGAGAGCCTCCGTGACACAGAGAAGAGCAGTCTCAGTTGAATGACCAGTCCTGAAACCTGATTGGTTTGGATCAAGAAGGTCATTCTGAGAGAGATAGCAAGAGAGTTGGCTAAAGACGGCACGCTCAATAGTTTTGGAAAGAAAAGAAAGAAGGGATACTGGTCTGTAGTTGTTGACATCAGTAGGGTCGAGTGTTGGTTTTTTGAGAAGGGGAGCAACTCTCGCTCTCTTGAAGACGGAAGGGACATGGCCAGCGGTCAAGGATGAGTTGATCAGCGAGGTGAGGTAGGGGAGAAGGTCACCGGAGATGGTCTGGAGAAGAGAGGAGGGGATGGGGGTCAAGCGGGCAGGTTGTTGGGCGGCCTGCAGTCACAAGTCGCAGGATTTTATCTGGAGAGAGAGGGGAGAAAGAAGTCAAAGCATAGGGTAGGGCAGTGTGAGCAGGACCAGCAGTGTCATTAGACTTAACAAACGAGGATCGGATGTCGTCAACCTTCTTTTCAAAGTGGTTGACGAAGTCATCCACAGAGAGAGAGGAGGGGGGGGGGGGGGGGGGGGGGGGGGGATTCAGGAGGGAGGAAAATGTGGCAAAGAGCTTCCTAGGGTTAGAGGCAGATGCTTGGAATTTAGAGTGGTAGAAGGTGGCCTTAGCAGCAGAAACAGATGAAGAAAATGTAGAGAGGAGGGAGTGAAAAGATGCCAGGTCGGCAGGGAGTTTAGTTTTCTTCCATTTCCGCTCCGCTGCCCGGAGCTCTGTTCTGTGAGCTCGCAATGAGTCATCAAGCCACGGAGCTGGAGGGGAGGACCGAGCCGGCCGGGAGGATAGGGGACACAGAGAGTCAAAGGATGCAGAAAGGGAGGAGAGGAGGGTTGAGGAGGCAGAATCAGGAGATTGGAGGGAGAAGGATTGAGCAGAGGGAATAGATAATAGGATGGAAGAGGAGAGAGTAGTGGGAGAGAGAGAGCGAAGGTTGCGGCGGCGCATTACCATCTGTGTAGGGGCAGAGTGAGTAGTGTGGGAGGAGAGCGAGAGAGAAAAGGAAACAAAGTAGTGGTCGGAGACATGGAGGGGAGTTGCAGTGAGATTAGTAGAGGAGCAGCATCTAGTGAAGATGAGGTCAAGCGTATTGCCTGCCTTGTGAGTAGGGGGGGGACGGTGAGAGGGTGAGGTCAAAAGAGGAGAGGAGTGGAAAGAAGGAGGCAGAGAGAAATGAGTCAAATGTGGACATAGGGAGGTTGAAATCCCCCAAAACTGTGAGGGGTGAGCCATCCTCAGGAAAGGAACTTATCAAGGCGTCAAGCTCATTGATGAACTCTCCAAGGGAACCTGGAGGGCGATAGATGACAAGGATATTAAGCTTAAATGGGCTAGTGACTGTGACAGCATGGAATTCAAATGAGGAGATAGACAGATGGGTTAGGGGAACAATTGAGAATGTCCACTTGGGAGAGATGAGGATTCCTGTACCACCACCCCTCTGACCAGATGCTCTCGGGGTATGCGAGAACACATGGTCAGACGAGGAGAGAGCAGTAGGAGTAGCAGTGTTTTCAGTGGTAATCCATGTTTCCGTCAGCGCCAGGAAGTCGAGGGACTGGAGGTTGGCATAGGCTGGGATGAAGTCAGCTTTGTTGGCAGCAGAACGGCAGTTCCAGAGGCTGCCTGAGACCTGGAACTCCAGGTGTGGGGTGCGTGCAGGGACCACCAGGTTAGAGAGGCAGCAGCCACGCGGTGTGGGGCGTTTGTGTAGCCTGTGCAGAGAGGAGAGAACAGGGATAGGCAGAGGCATAGTTGACAGGCTGTAGCAAATGGCTACAAAAATGCAGAGGAGATCGGAATGAAATGAGCTAAGCATCTGGGAGAGGAGAGAGCAGGGCCTCCCTCACCAAAAACTTCTACCTCAGAAACTAAAATTGTTTCACTGAACCACCCGAACAAAAACTCTCCCAACTTCCACCTTTAGAAATTAGAATTGTTGTGAACCACAGCGGTTCAATGTTTAAAGGAATAGACTCAACCCACTTTATTCAGCTAGCTAACTATGACACCATAGCTAACTAGCATGATAGCATCCAATAACAATAACACACCGTTTAGCACCAACACTTGGTCACAACAAACCGCTCCCAAATGTAAGAGGACTCCCGTGATGTTTACATATTTGCAGAAATCCATTCAGGTGTATTTTGTGGCTTTTGATGAACGCGTTCTAATGATCTAAAGTCGCGCTGTTGCTACTGCCTGTAAACACACAGTCCAGTTCAAAGTGAATGATGGCAGGCTCCTGTGGCAAATGGCTTGTTTGTATAAAGGCCTACTGTAGCTCTGATTGGCTGTAGTGCACCAGTCTGTGTAGACTCCGGTCCTGGACCACTCACCAGATGATGATCATTTGAAACGTAACTTCTTGTTAAAAGTTATTCTTGTAAAGGGAGAAGCTGACAAATTAACAACAACGTCCTCTTTGATAACACCTGCTGCAGCCGCTGCAAACTAGCCGACAACCAAAGCTAGCTAGCTAGACCGCGGGAAAACTACTGCTGTCTGTTGGCCTTCAAAAAGGTAGAAAATTCCATACATTTTTGTAAATGTATGTATAAAAAAACCTCTTTAAGGAACACCTGGGATAGGATAAAGTAATCCTTCCACCCCCCACCCCCCACCCCCCCCCCAAAAAAAAAAAATATATATATATATATATATATATATATATATATATATATATATATATATATATATATATAATTGTAAAGTGGTTATCCCACTGGCTATAGGGTGAATGCACCAATTTGTAGTCGCTCTGGATAAGAGCGTCTGCTAAATGACGTAAATGTGCCCTTGAGCAAGGCACTTAACCCTAATTGCTCCTGTAAGTTGCTCTGGATAAGAGCGTCTGCTAAATGACTAAAATGTAATGTAAATGTAAAAACGGTCCCACTCATTAAGTCAAAATGTGATTGGTTGATTCCACTGTTACTCCAAAATGTTGCCCTAATACAATGTCTGACTCAGCTAGATTTATCTCCCCAGAGACCAGCGATGAAAAATCCTGATTGGATCTTTTTTTCTCTTCAGTGTTAACCCTTTCCTTTCCAACAAAAACGGAAGAGATTAAATCAGAACATAATTGAAAATATTATCATTATTATAATATTATTATAATCATTATTTTATACATCCTTAGCCCTTCTCTGAAGGCGTAGAAGGCCCATTCTCCCCCACTGTGTTTGGCTTAGCAATTATTTGTAGAATGGCTATTTTTTTCAATCAGCATGCATTTTTTCACTTCTTGTTTTTCACTCTTCTTGTTTTTCACTCTTCTTGTTTTTCACTTTGTTGTTGTGAAATATGAACACAAAAAATACTGGACATTTTGAACTCTTATTATGGTGGTAATTTGACAAAATTACAATCATGGTCTTGAATTGGACTCGCATTTTTCCGGTCTCGTTCTTGAATCGGTCTCGCTTTAGGTGGTCTCGAACACAACACTGTGGCTTACCATAGATGACCTGGGTATAGATCCCTGTCTTTAACTGTGTGTGTTGTCCCCCTGCAGCCATTGGACTCCAGACAGGCCCTGGTCAAGAGACAGTCTGTAGTCAACCTGGAGAACTTCAGGAGACAATACACCAGACGCAGATGGAAGGTGAAACAGACGGACCTTACAACGGCAACGGGAGTGTATCGAAAGAACCTTTTGGGGAATTCATTTAAGGACTTCGTTGCTCCCCTAATCATAAGTGTGTGTCTGCCTCAGGCCTAGTTTGGTTTGTATAGATGCAGCCTCTCATCTCTCTGAACTCTCCCCCCCCTACAGCTTTCTTTCAGAGTTGTGGCTCTCTGTAACCATTTAACTCGTATGATGAAGAAAGGTCACCCCAAGATGGCAGCCCAGGATGAGGTAAGTTCAGTAGGAGCTCACGCTGTAGTCCACAGGAGGTTGGTGTCACCTTAATAGGGGAGGATGGGCTCGTGGTAATGGCTGGAGCGGATTGAGTGGAATGGTGTATATAATACGTCAAACAACATGGTTTGATGCCATTCCATTTGCTCCGTTCCAGCCATTATGATGAGCCGTCCTCCCCTCAGCAGCCTCCACTGCTGTAGACTACATTTATCGTGTAGTCATCCATCAGACGCTCTTATCCAGAGTTAGCTAAGGTCTGTGGGCTAACTAGATCAGTTCTACATTAGCTATCACTGGTACCAGCAGGTCTGTGGGCTAACTAGATCAGTTCTACAATAGCTATCACTGGTACCAGCAGGTCTGTGGGCTAACTAGATCAGTTCTACATTAGCTATCACTGGTACCAGCAGGTCTGTGGGCTAACTAGATCAGTTCTATATTAGCTATCACTGGTACCAGCAGGTCTGTGGGCTAACTAGATCAGTTCGACATTAGCTATCACTGGTACCAGCAGGTCTGTGGGCTAACTAGATCAGTTCGACATTAGCTATCACTGGTACCAGCAGGTATGTGGGCTAACTAGATCAGTTCGACATTAGCTATCACTGGTACCAGCAGGTCTGTGGGCTAACTAGATCAGTTCTACATTAGCTATCACTGGTACCAGCAGGTCTGTGGGCTAACTAGATCAGTTCTACATTAGCTATCACTGGTACCAGCAGGTCTGTGGGCTAACTAGATCAGTTCTACATTAGCTATCACGGTACCAGCAGGTCTGTGGGCTAACTAGATCAGTTCGACATTAGCTATCACTGGTACCAGCAGGTCTGTGGCTAACTAGATCAGTTTCTCATTAGCTAACACTGGTACCAGCAGGTATGTGGGCTAACTAGATCAGTTTCGACATTAGCTATCACTGGTACCAGCAGGTCTGTGGGCTAACTAGATCAGTTCTACATTAGCTATCACTGGTACCAGCAGGTCTGTGGGCTAACTAGATCAGTTCGACATTAGCTATCACTGGTACCAGCAGGTCTGTGGGCTAACTAGATCAGTTCTACATTAGCTAACACTGGTACCAGCAGGTCTGTGGGCTAACTAGATCAGTTCGACATTAGCTATCACTGGTACCAGCAGGTCTGTGGGCTAACTAGATCAGTTCTACATTAGCTAACACTGGTACCAGCAGGTCTGTGGGCTAACTAGATCAGTTCGACATTAGCTATCACTGGTACCAGCAAGGGTCTGTGGGCTAACTAGATCAGTTCTACATTAGCTAAAAACTGGTACCAGCAGGTCTGTGGGCTAACTAGATCAGTTCTACATTAGCTAACACTGGTACCAGCAGGTCTGTGGGCTAAACTAGATCAGTTTGACCATTAGCTATCACTGGTACCAGCTGGTCTGTGGGCTACTCGATCAGTTCGACATTAGCTATCACTGGTACCACAGGTCTGTGGGCTACTAGATCATTCTACATTAGCTATCACCGGTTACCAGCAGGTTGGGACTATCAGTTCTTCTTAGCTATCATGGACACAGTTTGGTCTAGTCAGTTCGATTAGCTATCACTGGTACAGCAGTCTTGGGAACTAACAGTTCACATTAGCTCATCACTGGTACCAGCAGGTCTGTGGGCTAACTAGATCAGTTCACCATTAGCTATCACTGGTAACCAGCAGGTCTGTGGGCTAATGATCGTTCTCACCTTAGCTATCACTGGTACCGCAGGTCTTTTGGGCTAACTAGATCAGTTCGACATTAGCTATCACTGGTACCAGCAGGTCTGTGGGCTAACTAGAATCAGTTCTAAATTAGCTATCACTGGTACCAGCAGGTCTGTGGGCTAAACTAATCAGTTCTACATTAGCTACACTGGTACCAGCAGGTATGTGGGCTAACTAGATCAGTTCGACATTAGCTATCACTGGTACCAGCAGGTCTGTGGGCTAACTAGATCAGTTCTACATTAGCTATCACTGGTACCAGCAGGTCTGTGGGCTAACTAGATCAGTTCGACATTAGCTATCACTGGTACCAGCAGGTCTGTGGGCTAACTAGATCAGTTTACATTAGCTAACACTGGTACCAGCAGGTTCCTGTGGGCTAACTAGATCAGTTCGACATTAGCTATCACTGGTACCAGCAGGTCTGTGGGCTAACTAGATCAGTCTACATTGCTAAACACTGGTACCAGCAGGTCTGTGGGCTAACTAGATCAGTTCGACATTAGCTATCACTTGTACCAGCAGGTCTGTGGGCTAACTAGATCAGTTCTACACAGCTCTGTGGTGTCTACAGTAGTAGTCTAACTAGATTAGTTCTATAGTAGGTCATGGGACTGGCAGCATGATTATATTTCAGTGTTCAGTTCAGGACAGTGTTCAGTTCAGTCCAGTGTTCAGTTCAGGACAGTGTTCAGTCCAGTGTTCAGTTCAGTGTTGTTATCAGTATACAGTAGGCAACAGTACAGTCCCTGTGAAAGACGTTAGAAATATGCCATCTGGGGACTATCATGGTGAAGACCTGTTATTCTGTTAGTTCTCAAAGTAAAATAAGTAACACTTGACTCATTTCATGGTCTCACACTGTATATTCAGTATTTTTGGGAACAGAGGTGTGACTGTGTGATCTCCCTGTGACAGACAGAGTGACAGCATTCTCTGTGACGGTGTGATCTCCCTGTGACAGACAGAGTGACAGCATTCTCTGTGACGGTGTGATCTCCCTGTGACAGACAGAGTGACAGCATTCTCTGTGACTGTGTGATCTCCCTGTGACAGACAGAGTAACAGCATTCTCTGTGACTGTGTGATCTCCCTGTGACAGACAGAGTAACAGCATTCTCTGAATGCAAAAGGAAGAATTTGCTGCAGCTTGGGGCATGTTGTTGAGTGGTAAGGGTGATGCACAACAGTTGTTTCTGGCTCGGGTTAAGGTTTGCGGCTCGGGTTAAGGTTTGCGGCTCGGGTTAAGGTTTGCAGCTCGGGTTAAGGTTTGCAACTCAGATTAAGGTCTGTTGTTTCTTCATACTTCCAGAGGGACTGTGAGAGCGACCAGGAGACGGAGATGATCATGAAGAAAAGACCCAGAACCAGGAAGAGAAGCAGCACTTCCTGAAACCTGCCTGTCTTTTCTGATTTGTTGAATGTGTGTCTGTAGCACACACGATTGGTCCAAAAGCAGCCACAGAGACTACTTCAAAAACTGCTGTCCATATAATGTATTTTACATATTGCACAGCATTCTAAAACCGCCTTTTCTGGAGCAATAGATGAAAAGCCTTGATTGTGTTTCCTATGAAGTGATTTCAGTGCCAACAGAAATGTTATTTGAATCCCTGCCTTCTGTAAAGGTATCTAGACTGTAGAAATGTACATGTACAGTTGACAGATTAGGGTACGGGTTAGGGTACAGATTAGGGTACAGGTTAGGGTTAGGGTACAGATTAGGGTACAGGTTAGGGTTAGGGTACAGGTTAGGGTACAGGTTAGGGTACAGATTAGGGTTAGGGTACAGATTAGGGTACAGGTTAGGGTTAGGGTACAGATTAGGGTACAGGTTAGGGTTAGGGTACAGATTAGGGTACAGGTTAGGGTAGAGGTTAGGGTTAGGGTACAGGGTAGGGTAGAGGTTGGGGTACAGGTTGGGGTTAGGGTAGAGGTTAGGGTAGAGGTTAGGGTTAGGGTACAGGTTAGGGTAGAGGTTGGGGTACAGGTTAGGGTTAGGGTTACAGTTGACAGGTTAGGGTACAGTTTAGAGTAAAGATTAGGGTTAAAGTTGACAGGTTAGGGTACAGGTTGGGGTTAGGGTAGGGGTTAGGGTACAGGTTAGGGTTAGGGTACAGGTTGGGGTTAGGTTAGGGTACAGGTTAGGGTTAGGGTAGAGGTTAGGGTACAGGTTAAGGTTAGGGTTAGGGTACAGGTTGGGGTTAGGGTAGAGGTTAGGGTACAGGTTAGGGTAGAGGTTAGGGTACAGGTTAGGGTTAGGGTACAGGTTGGGGTTAGGGTTAGGGTACAGATTAGGGTTAGGGTAGAGGTTAGGGTAGAGGTTAGGGTACAGGTTAGGGTAGAGGTTAGGGTTAGGGTAGAGGTTAGGGTTAGGGTACAGGTTGGGGTTAGGGTAGAGGTTAGGGTTAGGGTAGAGGTTAGGGTTAGGGTACAGGTTGGGGTTAGGGTAGAGGTTAGGGTTAGGGTAGAGGTTAGGGTTAGGGTACAGGTTGGGGTTAGGGTAGAGGTTAGGGTACAGGTTAGGGTACAGTGGAAAGGAAAGGGGACTGCTCACAGAGAATATAATGCTGTTATCCAATTGTCTTACATAACCAACTTCCTCATTCTGCTGTTGTCCTCGTCAGTGACTAAATGCCTCTACAGGTTTCATATCACACTGAGTGGACAAAACATTATGAACACCTTCCTAATGTTGAGTTACACCCCCTAATTCACCCTCTGAATGGCACACATACACAATTCATGTCTCAATCGTCTCAAGGCTTAAAAATCCTTCTTTAACCTGTCTTCTCCCCTTCATCTACACTGATTGAAGTGGATTTAACAAGTGACATCAATAAGGGATCGTAGCTTTCACCACGTGGTGGTGGTGCTGGTGGTTTCTCTGTTAGTTCCTCTATCAGTCAGTTAACTGTCACCTCACAGGTCAGATCCATAAGGACGGATATAGGTTGACATCTCAAACCCACTGGTCCATGTTGCTGATCATTCTACTATTACTGCTTGTGTTCCAATGCCCATGTACTGTACATTCACCCTAACCCCTAACCCTAACCCTATTACTGCTTGTGTTCCAATGCCCATGTACTGTACATTCAAGTTTGGTTCATCTAAAAAACAGAGTTAGTAAAGATGTGTCTCTCTAGTAAACTGGCCTTACTTTGTATGGCTCAAATGTTCAAGTTTTGATATATTTATGAAATGTGAATTTTGTGTCTTAAATGGGCCGTACATGCTGACCGCTCGAGGTGCAAAATAAATGTACACATACATGTTAATCAATAATTTCACCGTACATACATGTTAATCAATAATTTCACCGTACATACATGTTAATCAATAATTTCATCCAAACTGCTTTATAATTTCATCCAAACTGCTTGCGCACATCAACGAGCGTCTGCGTAGCCAGGCGCTAAAATAGAACTCGGTTCTATTTTTGACGCGTGACGCACTGCAAGTCCCGCCTCTCCCATCTCCTCATTGGTTTTTACATTTCCAAATACCCACTTGGGTGATTGAAAGCAAAATTGAGGTCCACACTCCACTCCAGTTGGTGGTGGTAATGCACTTTAAAGTTGGTTGCCAACCACCATATAAAGTCCACAGAAGAAGAAGACGAAGACTGAAGGAAGAGAGATTACTAAAACTTAACTAGGTTTCCCCTTTTATCTGTTGATTAATTGTCGGAGTTGAGAACACAGGATTTTGTGTGACTCAAAAAATACTACAAAGATCCAGGAAAAAAGTGACCTTGTGCATTTCAAGTAAAATAACCCAATGTGTAATTATATACCAACCGCAAGCTAGCTAGCTAAATGTCCATGAATGTTTCAAGTGTTTCGACCTGTCCCCAAATTAATATCATTTTAATATTTCAACCTGCGTGTCCTGATCGCGTCTGGTGTGGTTTGTGCGTCCTATAATGACAAGGAATGGTTGTCCATCTTCAATAATATTTGTGTTTTAGATTATTAGAGAGCACATGCTGTCTCTAATTACTTGCAGGCTGCTATCTTTTCTCTGCAGGTTGATTTTTGCCATGGCACTGCGGTTACTTCATGAGGAAGTTAGTTTCATAACAGTCATGGATGGGCTGAGCTGAAGGAGATTGAGACCAGAGCTACAGACATTGTTGGTTGAGGGAGAATGAAGGGCCACAAGGTGTCAAGACAAACAACCGTCTGTGACTGAATATGACCACTGCAGTGGATGGTATGAGTTCAGAAGGTTCTCAGTGGTGAAGGAGAACAGTAATAACAGGTAAACAGTAATAACAGGTGAACAGTAATAACAGGTGAACAGTAATAACAGGTAAACAGTAATAACAGGTAAACAGTAATAACAGGTCAACAGTAATAACAGGTAAACATTAATAACAGGTAAACAGTAATAACAGGTAAACATTAATAACAGGTAAACAGTAATAACAGGTAAACATTAATAACAGGTAAACAGTAATAACAGGTAAACATTAATAACAGGTAAACATTAATAACAGTAAACATATAACAGGTAACATTAATAACAGTAACATAAACAGGTAAACATTAATAACAGGTAAAACATTAATAACAGGTAAAACAGTAATAACAGGTAAACATTAATACAGGTAAAACATTAATAACAGGTAAACAGTAATAACAGGTAAAACATTAATAACAGGTAAACATTATAACAGTAAACAGTAATAACAGTAAATTAATACAGGTAAACAGTATACAGGTAAACATTAATAACAGGTAAACATTATAACAGGTAAACAGTAATAACAGGTAAACATTAATAACAGGTAAACCTTAATAACAGGTAAACAGTAATAACAGGTAACTTTGAACATCCCATTAAATCACCATTAAATCCATTATTAAAAAATGGAAAGAATATGGCACCACAACAAACCTGCCAAGAGAGGGCCGCCCACCAAAACTCACGGACCAGCCAAGGAGGGCATTATCAGAGAGGCAACAAAGAGACCAAAGATAACCCTGAAGGAGCTGCAAAGCTCCACAGCGGAGATTGGAGTATCTGTCCATAGGACCACTTTAAGCTGTACACTCCACAGAGCTGGGCTTTACGGAAGAGTGACCAGAAAAAAGCCATTGCTTAGTGAAGAAAATAAGCAAACACGTTTGGTGTTCGCCAAAAGCCATATGGGAGACTCCCCAAACATATGGAAGAAGGTACTCTGGTCAGATGAGACTAAGATTGAGCTTTTTGGCCATCAAGGAAAACGCTATGTCTGGTGCAAACCCAACACCTCTCATCACCCGAGAACACCCTCCCCACAGTGAAGCATGGTGGTGGCAGCATCATGTTGTGGGGAAGTTTTTCATCGGCAGGGACTGGGAAACTGGTCAGAATTGAAGGAATGATGGATGGCGCTAAATACAGGGAAATTCTTGAGGGAAACCTGTTTCAGTCATCCAGAGATTTGAGACTGGGACAGAGGTTCACCTTCCAGCAAGACAATGACCCTAAGCATACTGCTAAAGCAACACTTGAGTGGTTTAAGGGGAACATTTTAAATGTCTTGGAATGGCCTAGTCAAAGCCCAGACCTCAATCCAATTGAGAATCTGTAGTATGACTTAAAGATTGCTGTACACCAGCGGAACCCATCTAACTTGAAGGAGCTGGAGCAGTTTTGCCTTGAATAATGGGCAAAAATCCCAGTGGCTAGATGTGCCAAGCTTATAGAGACATACCCCAAGAGACTTGCAGCTGTAATTCCTGCAAAAGGTGGCTCTACAAAGTATTGACTTTTCACCCCAAAAAATATTTTGCATCTTGAAAGTGGTAGGTATGTTGTGTAAATCAAATGATACAAACCCCCAAAAAAACAATTTTAATTCCACGTTGTAAGGCAACAAAATGGGAAAAATGCCAAGCGGGTGAATACTTTCACAAGCCACTGTAAAAAAAAATATGTTGGTCTGATGTGTATAAGGAGGAGAATCCATATGCATTATTTGTAAAATAATTATTGCCAATTGTTGACAAGCATGCGCCTGTTAAGAAACTGTGAACTGTTGGATCGATGAACTGAACAAATGTTTCAAAGAAATTATGGAAAAGAGGTGAAAAAAAGTAAGGCTCTTCAGCTGATTGGTTGACATACTGTACATTGAAACATTTTGTGACTAAACTTAACAATATATATATACACACACAGTGGGGAGAACAAGTATTTGATACACTGCCGATTTTGCAGGTTTTCCTACTTACAAAGCATGTAGAGGTCTGTAATTTTTTTCATAGGTACACTTCAACTGTGAGAGACGGAATCTAAAACAAAAATCAATTAATTAATTAATTAATTTGCATTTTATTGCATGACATAAGTACTTGATCACCTACCAACCAGTAAGAATTCCGGCTCTCACAGACCTGTTAGTTTTTCTTTAAGAAGCCCTCCTGTTCTCCACTCATTACCTGTATTAACTGCACCTGTTTGAACTCGTTACCTGTATAAAAGACACCTGTCCACACACTCAATCAAACAGACTCCAACCTCTCCACAATGGCCAAGACCAGAGAGCTGTGTAAGGACATCAGGGATAACATTGTAGACCTGCACAAGGCTGGGATGGGCTACAGGACAATAGGCAAGCAGCTTGGTGAGAAGGCAACAACTGTTGGCGCAATTATTTGAAAATGGAAGAAGTTCAAGATGACGGTCAATCACCCTTGGTCTGGGGCTCCATGCAAGATCTCACCTCATGGGGCATCAATGATCATGAGGAAGGTGAGGGATCAGCCCAGAACTACACGGCAGGACCTGGTCAATGACCTGAAGAGAGCTGGGACCACAGTCTCAAAGAAAACCATTAGTAACACACTACGCCGTCATGGATTAAAATCCTGCAGCGAACCCTATAGAAATCTTTGGAGGGAGCTGAAAGTCCGTATTGCCCAGAGACAGCCCCGAAACCTGAAGGATCTGGAGAAGGTCTGTATGGAGGAGTGGGCCAAAATGCCTGCTGCAGTGTGTGCAAACCTGGTCAAGACCTACAGGAAACGTATGATCTCTGTAATTGCAAACAAAGGTTTCTGTACCAAATATTAAGTTCTGCTTTTCTGATGTATCAAAAACTTATGTCATGCAATAAAATGC
>LR778264.1:63427802-63487160 GCA_902810595.1 Coregonus sp. 'balchen'
TGGGTCCTCAGATCCTCAAAATGTTCTACAGCTGCACCATCGAGAGCATCCTGACTGGTTGCATCACCGCCTGGTATGGCAACTGCTCGGCCTCCGACCGCAAGGCACTACAGAGGGTAGTGTGTACGGCCCAGTACATCACTGGGGCCAAGCTTCCTGCCATCCAGGACCTCTATACGAGGCGGTGTCAGAGGAAGGCCCTAAATATTGTCAAAGTCTCCAGCCACCCTAGTCATAGACTGTTCTCTCTGCTACCGCACGGCAAGCGGTACCGGAGCGCCAAGTCTAGGTCCAAGAGGCTTCTAAACAGCTTCTACCCCCAAGCCATAAGACTGCTGAACATCTAATCAAATGGCTACCCAGACTATTTGCATTGCCCCCCCACCCCTATTTTATGCTGCTGCTACTCTCTGTTTATTATCTATGCATAGTCACTTTAATAACTCTACCTACATCTACATTTCACCTCAATTACCTCGACTAACCTGTACCCCCGCACATTGACTCGGTACCGGTACCCCCTGTATATAGCCTCACTACTGTTATTTTACTGCTGCTCTTTAATTATTTGTTACTTTTATTTCGTATTATTTTATATTCCATTTTTTAGTGATTTCTTTTTGGTATTCTTTCTTAAAACTGCATTGTTGGTTAAGGGCTGTAAGTAAGCATATCACTGTAAGGTCAACACCTGTTGTATTCGGCGCATGTGACAAATACATTTTTATTTGTTGGTAGCTCAGTTGATAGAGCATGGCGTTTGCAACGCCAGGGTTGTGGGTTCGATTCCCACGGGGGGGCCAGAAAAAAATTAAATAATAATAATAATAACTCGCTCTGGATAAGAGCTAAATGACGTGAATGTAAATCCAGTAGAACCCAGAGTGTTCTTCTGGAAGCTTCTCTAACATCAAATCAAATGTTATTGGTCACATACATATATTTAGCAGATGTTATTGCGGTTGTAGTGAAATGCTTGTGTTCCTAGCTCCAACAGTGCAGTAATATCTACCAATACACAACAATACAAACACATCTAAAAGTTAAATAATGGCCACTTATTTTAATTATTTAACAAAGTTATGCAACACCCCTGTGTGAAAAAAGTAATTGCCCCCTTCCACTCAATAACTGGTTGTGCCACCTTTAGCTGCAATGACTCCAACCAAACGCTTCCTGTTTTTGTTGATCACATCACTGTGGAGGAACTGCTTTAACTCAGCGACATTTGTGGGTTTTTCAAGCATGAACTGCTCATTTCAAGTCCTGCCACAGCATCTAGGCCATTCCAAAACTTCAAATGTGTTATTTTTAAGCCATTTTCTTGTAGACTTGATTGAGTGTTTTGGATCATTGTCTTGCTGCATGACGTTTTATGTGGACCCCAGGAAGAATAACTGCTGCATGTGCAGTAGCTAATGGGGATCCTAATAAATGAAACTAAACACCTTTCCAGTCCAAGATCTTCTGGGTCCTGGTACCCCAATGGTGGAACGAGCTTTCCCCTGACGCTAGGACAGCAGAGTCCCTGCCCATTTCTTCTGAAAACGTCTGAAACCCTACCTCTTCAAAGAGTATCTTAAAAACACCCTGCCATTCATGAACTAAAACTCAAACTTTTCCCTACTAGCTCTGACTTTGCTGAAAGCTACTTTGAGGAAAATGCACTGTGATATGTGGTTGTCCCACCTAGCTATCTTCAGAGGAATGCACCAGGTCTCTCTGGAGAAGAGCGTCTGATAAATGACTAACATGTAAAACGTGTAAAACGTGACTTTATGTCCTCTGCGCAGAAGACAGAACAAAAAAAGGACAACGCCTTCCTCCCCCCTCCCCCCCCCCTCCTGCACCCTCCCCCCCCCTCACCCCCCCCCCCCCCCTCCCTCCTCTCCTCACCCCCCCCCTCCCCGTCCTCTCCTCACCCCCCTCCCCTCTCCCCCCTCCCCCCCTCACCCCTCCTCCCCCCTCCTCCCCCCCTCCCTCCTCTCCCCCCCTCCTCTCCCCCCCCTCTCACTCACCCCCCCTCCCCTCCTCTCCTCCCCATCCCCCCCCTCCCCTCCTCTCCGTCACACCCTCCGCCTCATGCTCCCCTCCTTCCCCCCCTCCCCCTCCTCCCCCCCTCCCCCTCCTCCCCCCTCCTCCCCCCCCCCCTCCCCCCCCCTCACACCCCCCCCCCACGTCCCCTGGATACCCCTCCCTCCCTCTTCCTCCCCCCCCTGCCCCCTCCTCTCCCCGCTCCTCCCCCCCCCTCTCCCCCTCCTGCTCCCCTCCTCCCCCCCCCTCCCACGCTCCTCCTCTCTTCCCCTCTCACCCCCCCTCCCCCTCCTCAACCCACCCCCTCCCCTCTATGGAGTACATGTTGTAACTAAGGCCTACAGAGTCCCATAAAGAGCAACGTAATGTGTTCTAATGGGAATTGGTCCAACATGGGCTGTGCCCCCTCTCCCCTCCCCTCCTCTCCCCTCCTCTCCTCTCCTCTCCTCTCCTCTCCTCTCCTCTCCTTCCCTCTCCTCTCCCCACCCCCCTCCTCTCCCCCTCCTCACCCCCCTCTCCTCTCCCTCCTCACCGCCCCCCCTCCTCTCCTCTTCCCCTCCTCACCCCCCTCGTCCTCTCCCCTCCTCACCCCCCCTCCTCTCCCTCCTCCCCCCCCTCCTCCTCCTCGTCCCTCCTCTCCTCCTCCCCCGCCTACTCGTCCTCTCCCCCCCTCGTCCTCTCCCCTCGCCCTCATCCTCTGCCTCCCCCCCCCCTCCTCTTCCTCTCCCCCTCGCTCACCCCCCCTTCCTCTCCCTCCTCCCCCCCCCTCGCTCCTCTCCCCTCCTCCCCCCGCCCCTCCTCCCCTCCTCTCCCCTCCTCTCTTCCCTCCTCTCCTCCCCCCCCCTCCCTCCTCAGGCCTCTCTCCCCTCCCCCCCCCCCTCATGCTCCTCTCCCCTCCTACTCCGCCCCGCTCTCCTCTCCTTCTCTCGGTTCCCCCCCTCTCCGTCGTCCTCTCCCCTCTCCCCCCCCCTCCGTCTCCCCTCCTCACCCCTCCTCCCTCTCTCTGCTCTCCCTCTCCCCCAGTCGCCGCCTCCTACAGTCCCCTCTGCCCCCCGCCCTCTCCTCTCCCTCCGCCTCCTCTCCTCTCCTCCCCCCCTGGGCTCCTCCCCCCCCTTCCTCTCCTCTCCCTCCCGCCTCCTCTCCTCCCCTGCCCCCCCCCCCCCCGTCCTCTCCCCTCCTGCCCCCCCCCCCTCTCCCTCCTCTCCTCCTCCTCGATCCTCCCCCCCCCTCTCCTCCGTCCTCTCCCGCTCCCTCGCCCTCTCTCTCCTCGGTCCTCTCCCCCTCCTCTGCCTCTCCTCCTCCCCCCCCCTCCTCTCCTCTCCCCTCCTCCGCCCCCCTTCTCTCCTCCCCCTCCTCCCCCCCCCGGGACCCTCCCCCCCCCTCCTCCTCCTCCCCGCCTCCTCCGCCGCCCCCTCCTCTCTCCCCCTCCTCCCCCCCCCCACCCTCCCCCCCCCCCTCCTGCTCTCTCCCCTCTCCTCTCCTCCCCCCCCCCTCCTCAAATCCTTCCTCCCCGTCCCCCTCCTCTCCTCATCCTCTCCTCCTCCCCGACGCCCCCGCCGCCGTCCTTCGTCCTCTCCATCCGTCTCCATCCCCCCTGCGCGTCGCTCTCCCCTCCTCCCCACCCGAGCTCCTTCCTACTCCTTCTCCTCCCCCCAGCCCCTACTCCTCTCCTCTCACCCCTCCTCTCCTTCTCCTCTCCTCTGCCTCTCCGCCGTCCTCTCCTTATCCTTCTCCTCTCCTCCCCTCCCCCCTCCTCGTCCTCTCCTCCTCCCCTCCTCCCCCCCCCCCGTCCTCCCCCCCCCCCCCCCCTCCTCTCCTCTCCCCTCCACTCCTCTCCCCTCCCCTCCTCCCCCCCAAACCCCCCCGATCCTCTCCTCTCGGCCCCTCCGCCTCTTCCGCCGTTCCTCCCTCCTGCTCGCTCGTGGTCCCCTGCCCCTCCTCCCGCTCGGGCCCCCCCACGTCTCCTCTCCGACCGGATCCCCTCCTCCGCCGGCGCCCCCTCCTCGTCTCCTCTCTCATCCTCCCACCCCCTCTCGTCTCCGCTCTCCTCCTCCCTCCCGGGCCCACCATACCTCTCCTCTCCCCTACGGTCCTCCCCCGGCCCCCCTCCCTCTACTCCTCTCCTTTCCCTTCCGCGCCCCATCCTCCTCGTTCCTCTCCCCTCCCCCAGTCCCTTCCTCCTCGGTCCCCCTCCTCTTCCTCCCCCCTCCTCCACCTCCCCCTCTCGTCCTCCTCCCTCCTCGCTCCTCCCACCCCCCCCCCTCCTCTTTCTCATCCTCCCCTCCCCCCCCCCCCTCCCCCATCCTCCCGCGCCTCCATCCTCCCTCCCCTCTCCGTCTCCTCTCCCCTCCTCCCCCCCCCTCGCTCGAAGAGGTCCCCTCCTCCCCCCCCTTCTGCTCCCCTCCTCCCCCCCCTCGGCCTCTCCGCACCCCTGCCTCTCCTCTACCTCCACCCCGACCCCTCGCCACTCCTCGTCGCGTCTCCTTCTCGCTCATCTCTCACTCCCTCTCCTCTCCCCTTCCCTCTTGGTGGAAGGATCAGTCTCCCTCCCTCCCCTCCGCCTCCCCTCGTTCCGCCCTCCCCGTGCCTCTCTCCCTCCCCTCATGGGCTGCACTGCACTGCACTGTTATTTTATTGGAAAGAAACGTGAGGAGCTGGATGACTCAGAGCTGGATGACTCAGTCAGTTTATAGAACATTGAGAAAGAGGCCTACATTCAGTCAGTGACCTCAACTGTGACATCCACAGTTATTGTTCAATACAATTAAACAAATATTTTAACAAATCATCAAATCTCAGCATAAAACCCAACGACACAAAGTATAAAACACCTCAAATAAAAATCAGTATAAAGTTTTAAAAAATGATAACTTCAAAAACAAAACTATTTTGGATCAATAAGACTGAAACATGGAGGGTTAAACAGCAACCCTTTGGGAGGTCATTACAACACTGCCCCCTGGTGGTGGAACTGTAGACATTACAACACTGCCTCCTGGTGGTGGAACTGTAGACATTACAACACTGCCCCCTGGTGGTGGAACTGTAGACATTACAACACTGCCTCCTGGTGGTGAAACTGTAGACATTACAACACTGCCCCCTGGTGGTGAAACTGTAGACATTACAACACTGCCTCCTGGTGGTGGAACTGTAGACATTACAACACTGCCCCCTGGTGGTGGAACTGTAGACATTACAACACTGCCCCCTGGTGGTGAAACTGTAAAAAATTACAACACTGCCCCCTGGTGGTGAAACGACGTCTGTGTCCCAAATATTCCCAACATAGTGCACTACTATTTACCAGAGCGCTATGGGCCATGGTCTAAAGTAGTGCACTACATAGGGAATAGGGTACCATTTGGGAAGCAGATCTGTGGTTAAGTCTATGGTCATCATCTGCAGCCTCTCATCAGGAGAACATTAGGACCTTCTGCAGAAGCCTCCGTCTGACTGGTTGCTGCGTCCTCTTGTCCGGTTTAATATCTGGTATCATCCCTGCGCTCCTCTCAGCGGTCAGCCTAATGTCCGGCCGTCTTTCCCTGACCGTCTCCAGCCCTGCCTGGGTAACGTTACGGCAGAAGTCCACTGTGACCTGGTGGAGCCCGGCCCCGTGAAGCACCAGGGCCTGCAGGGTGAGGTCTGTGACCCGGACACAGTTCTCCAGACGGAGGGAGCGGAGCCGACTGCAGCTCTGCAGAACACAGATCACTTCCTGGTCTGAAATATGACCGCAGCCAGACAGGGTCAGGGACAGGAGGTTAGGACACCTGGAGAAAGGAAGGATAATTAACATTTGACATTTTAGTCATTTAGCAGGCGCTCTTATCCAGAGCGACTTACAGTTAGTGCATTCATCTTAAGAGACAACCACATATCACAGTCATAGTAAGTACATTTTTTCCTCAGTAAAGAAGTTATCAGCAAAGTTAGTGCTAGTAGGAAAAGTGTATGTGTGGTTATAAAGCATACATAACATGATCTACAGTAGCAATCAGATAGAGACCTGAAGGGTGGAAGGACTAGAGACCAAGGTTAAGGCTGGTACTAAGCTAACAAGACCTGGAGGGAGGAAGGACTAGAGACCAAGGTTAAGGCTGGTACTAAGCTAACGAGACCTGGAGGGAGGAAGGACTAGAGACCAAGGTTAAGGCTGGTACTAAGCTAACAAGACCTGGAGGGAGGAAGGACTAGAGACCAAGGTTAAGGCTGGTACTAAGCTAACGAGACCTGAAGGGAGGAAGGACTAGAGACCAAGGTTAAGCAATGTGACAATGACAGCCTGATTCACACAGTCTTCTCTAGCCAGTTGATGTTGAGATGTGTCTGTTACTTGAACTCTGTGAAGCATTTATTTGGGCTGCAATTTCTGAGGCTGGTAACTCCAATGAACTTATCCTCTGCAGCAGAGGTAACTCTGGGTATTCCATTCCTGAGAACATTGACTGACCTTCATGTCTTAAAGTAGTGATGGACGGTCATTTCTCTTTGCTTATTTGAGCTGTTCTTGCCATAATATGGACTTGGTCTTTTACCAAATAGGACTATCTTCTGTATACCCCCCCACCTTGTCACAACACAACTGATTGGCTCAAACGCATTAAGAAGGAAAGAAATTCCACAAATTAACAAGGCACACTAGTTAATTGAAACGCATTCCAGGTGACTACCTCATGAAGCTGGTTGAGAGAATGCCAAGAGTGTGCAAAGCTGTCATCAAGGCAAAGGGGTGGCTATTTGAAGAATCTCAAATATAAAATATATTTTGATTTGTTTAGCACTTTTTTGGTTACTACATGATTCCATATGTGTTACTTCATAGTTTTTATGTCTTCACTATTATTATACAATGTAGAAAATAGTAAAAATAAAGAAAAACCCTTGAATGAGGCGGTGTTCTAAAACTGACCCGTAGTGTATATAAACAGAAACAGACGTAATTACTCACACGGTACAGACGCGTTCCAGGAAGCTGCTGACCAGACTCTCATGTTTTCTACAGAGATCCTTCTGGAACTGATTCTTCATCCAGTCCTCTACGTTGCATACCTTGACCCTGGAGCTGTGCCAGGTGACAGCCAGATAGCGCAGCGACGGTCCTAACACGTAGTTATCTCTCCTCAGCTCAGAGGGGGAGCGGAACAGAAGCAGTGACCACAGCCTGGGGTCCAGGTAGACCTGTCTGAGCCGATGGCAGGTCAGGGAGAGAGACCTACAACTGTCTTTATCCAAGTAGGAGAGGAGGTGGAGGAGACACTCCTGGTTCAACTGGGTGATGGTGAGGTCCACAGTAGGCTGGATGAGCTTGGTGGTGCTGGTGGAAGGCTGCATGGTGAGGGGACGCCAGGCAGACAGAGACACAGAAAGACTGGCTCCGATGGACAGAGAGAGAGAGAGAGAAAGAGAGAGGCCTCGGCTGATCCTCCAGAACCCCAAGGTTTACCACCGACCAGCTGCCACCAGGCTACAATGAAGGCAGCAGCAATCGACTGTATTGTCCTGCCTGGATATATGATGCCTTCTCAGGCCAGGCTGAGAGCTGAGAGCAGGGTGGGGGGCTGGAGGACAACACAGCTGCTGCTGGACATATAAGGCTGTGGAATGGAGGTTATTTTGGGAGGTGGGGAACAACTGTTTGGTGGAGCTGTCAGAGATAGGAGTGTGTGAGCTAAGACACAGACACACACCCCTCTCTCCCATCTGTCATCTGTCACTACTGTTGCCTCCGCAGGTTCTGGCTCTCTGGACAGGGACAGATGTTTACACCAGTGCATAGGCCCAGAATCTCACACACATACAATACCAGTCAAAAGTTTGTACACACCTACTCATTCAAGGTTTTTTTTTTATTTTTGACAATTTTCTACATTGTAGAATAATAGTGAAGACATCAAAACTATGAAAGAACACATATGGAATCATGTAGTAACCAAATAAGTGTTAAAGTAATCAAAATATATTTTAGATTTTAGATTCTTCGAAGTAGCCAACCTATTCCTTGATGACAGCTTTGCACACTCTTGGCATTCTCTCAACCAGCTTCACCTGGAATGCTTTTCCAACAGGCTTGAAGGAGTTCCCACATTTGCTGAGCACTTGTTGGCTGCTTTTCCTTCACTCTGCGGTCCAACTCATCCCAAACCATCTCAATTGGGTTGAGGTCAGGTGATTTTGGAGGCCAGGTCATCTGATGAAGCACTCCATTACTCTCCTTGGTCAAATAGCCCTTACACAGCCTGGAGGTGTATTTTGGGTCATTGTCCTGTTGAAAAACTAATGATAGTCCCACTAAGCGCAAACCAGATGGGATGGCGTATCGCTGCAGAATGCTGTGGTAGCCATGCTGGTTAAGTGTGCCTTGAATTCTAAATAAATCACAGACAGTGTCACCGGCTTTTTCTTTTCTTTCGAAAACAAGGACATTTCGAAGTGACCCCAAACTTTTGAACGGTAGTGTATATATATATTTATTTGTTCCTATTTTATTTATTTTTAAAATACTGTGCTTTACTCAAACCAGTGAATATCACTTATTATAATGAGATCATTAACTATCAGCTCTTGGAATATCCAGGGCCTGTACTCTTCACATTTTGGCTATAAAACAACAAATTTGTTTAAAAAAACGTAAAGGGACAGGACATCATAATCCTACTGGAAACATGGTGTCGCGGAGACATTGCTATTCAGTGTCCCTCAGGCTATAGAGAAAGTTGACTACCATCAATCAAACATAAACATTTTAAACGGGGCTGGGACTCAGGTAGAATCATCATTTGCCATAAACAGGACTTTTAGTGCTGAATTAAATGAAAAAAGGTACTAACCACATTTGGCTAAAACTTAACAAAGGTACAATCTATTGTGACAGTGATGTATACAGACAGTGCATTCGGAAAGTATTCAGACCCCTTGACTTTTTCCACATTTTGTTTTCGTTACAAGCCTTAATCTAAATGGATTCATTGTTTTCTTCCTCTCACCAATCTACACCCCCCATAATGACAAGGTAAAAACTGTTTTTTAGAAATTTTTTATTACAAATAAAAAACGGAAATATCACATTTACGTAAGTATTCAAACCATTTATTCAGTACTTTGTTGAAGCACCTTAGACAGCGATTGAGTCTTCTTGGGTATGACGCTACAAGCTTGGCACACCTGTATTTGGGGAGTTTCTCCCATTCTTCTATGCAGATCCTCTCAAGCTCTGTCAGGTTGGATGGGGGGCGTTGCTGCACAGCATTTTTCAGGTCTCTCCAGAGATGTTCGATCGGGTTCAAGTCCGGGCTCTGGCTGGGCCACTCAAGGACATTCAGAGACTTGTTCCGAAGCCACTCCTGCATTGTCTTGGCTGTGTGCTTAGGGTCGTTGTCCTGTTGGAAGGTGAACCTTCGCCCCAGTCTGAGGTCCTGAGCGCTCTGGAGCAGGTTTTCATCAAGGATCTCTCTGTACTTTGCTTCGTTAATCTTTCCCTCGACACTGACTAGTCTCCCAGTACCTGCCACTGAAAAACATCCCCACAGCAATGATGCTGCCACCACCATGCTTCACTGTAGGGATGGTGCCAGGTTTCCTCCAGACGTGACACTTGGCATTCGGCCAAGAGTTCAATCTTGGTTTCATCAGACCAGAGAATCTTGTTTCTCATGGTCTGAGAGTCTTTAGGTGCCTTTTGGCAAACTCCAAGCGGGCTGTCATGGTGCCTTTTACTGAGGAGTGGCTTCCGTCTGGCCACTCTAACCATGAAGGCCTGATTGGTGGAGTGCTGTAGAGATGGTTGTCCTTCTGGAAGGTTCTCCCATCTCCACAGAGGAACTCTGGAGCTCTGTCAGAGTGACCGTCGGGTTCTTGGTCCCCCCCTGACCAAGGCCCTTCTCCCCTGATTGCTCAGTTTGGCCGGGCGGCCAGCTCTAGGAAGAGTCTTGGTGGTTCCAAAACTTCTTCCATTTAAGAATGATGGAGGCCACTGTGTTCTTGGGGATCTTCAATGCTGCAGAAAGGTTTTGGTACCCTTCCCCAGATCTGTGCCTCAACACAATCCTGTCTCGGAGCACTATGGACAATTCCTTCGACCTCATGGCTTGGTTTTTGCTCTGGACCTTATATAGACAGTTTGTGTGCCTTTCCAAATCATGTCCAATCAGTTGAATTTACCACAGGTGGACTCCAATGAAATTGTGGAAACATCTCAAGGATGATCATGGAACAGGATGCACCTGAGCTCATTTGAGTCTCATAGCAGGGTCTGAATAATCAGTAATAAGGTATTTCTGGTTTTTTTTATTTTTAAACAATTTGCAACCATTTTCTAAAACCTGTTTTCCGCTCCGCTTTGTCATTTTGGTATTGTGTGTAGATTCTGAGGAATTGTTTGTATTTAATAATTCCATTTTAGAACAAGGCCTGTAATGTAACAAAATGTGGAAAGAGTCGAGGGTCCTAATAATTTCCGCATGCACGTATGTGCAGCTTAATGCTCCTCCTTCTATTCATCATATTATGATGAATCAGTTTTTTAAGACAAATCCATCAGAAATCCATCAATTTCAGGCAGAGGTAAAGTGCTCTTCTTTTGAGATTTCACGCGAGAACAGGTTCTGATCCTGACTACACTGATGGGGTAGGTAACCACCACATATTGGACACCCCTCCTTGTACAGTAGCCCTATTATAAAATAATAGAACAGTCCCTGAACAAAAAACAGGAGGAGTTTATGCTCTCTGTCGAGCCTTAGGCCTGTAACATGCTTAATGGTAAGAATCAGAGGGACTCTTAGGTCGAGTTTAACTTATACTATCAGCTCTTGGACAAGTGTAGTCGATTAATGGCCATCCTGCCATGGACACAGACAGATCAATGTGTTTTCTGAGAAATTAAACCAGCAATACTCATGAAAAGAAACCGCCTCAATAAACTCTACAACATGAACCAATCGGTACGATTGGGCTCCAAACAGTGGCAGAGAAGTCATTGAAACTTTGAAACATTGAACTCAAATGAAACTGATGAACTCTATACAAGGTCTTCAATAACTCACAATACCAAAACCATAAAGAAGGTGTCAATTCGGCTCCTGAAACATCAATTGCATTTTTCCAAAAGCAGCATCAAAAGCCAATTTTTGAGAAACCAAAGAATACCGGTAAGGCTGGACCTGGAGGGAGGAAGGACTAAGACCAAGGTCAAGGCTGGGTTATAAGCTAACGAGAACACCTGGAGGGAGTGAAGGACTAGAGACCAAGGTTAAGAGACCAAGGTTAGGCTGGACTAAGCGAACGAGACCTGGAGGGTTGAAGGGACTAGAGACCAAGGTTAAGGCTGGTACTAAGCTAACGAACCGAGGGAGCAGGACTAGAGACCAAGGAAGGCTGGTACTAAGCTAACGAGACCTGGAGGGAAGACTAGAGACAGGTTAGGCTGTACTAAGAGTTAAAGAAAGGCTCTGGTGAGACAAGGTTAAGGCTGGACTAACGAGACCTGGAGGGAGGAAGGACTAGAGACCAAGGTTAGCTGGTTAAGCTACGAGACTGGAGGGTGAAGACTAGAGACAAGGTAAGGCGGACTAGCTAACGAGGAGGGAAGGAATAGAGACCAATGTTAAGGCTGGTACTAAGCTAACGAGACCTGGAGGGAGGAAGGACTAGAGACCAAGGTTACAGGCTGGTACTAAGCCTAACGAAGACCTGGAGGAGGGAAGGACTGCGGACCAAGGTTAAGGCTGGGTACTAAGCTAACGAGACCTGAAGGGAGGATGGGACTAGAGACCAACATTAAGCAATTTGACAATGGATTTCAGCCTGATTCACACAGTCTTCTCTAGACCAGTTGATGTTTGAGATGCGGTCTCGGTTACTTGAAACTCTGTGAAGCCATTTATTTGGGCTTGCAATTTCTGAGGCTGGTAACTCCAATGAACTTATCCTCTGCAGCAGAGGTAACTCTGGGTATTCCATTCCTGAGAACATTGACTGACCTTCATGTCTTAAAGTAGTGATGGACGGTCATTTCTCTTTGCTTATTTGAGCTGTTCTTGCCATAATATGGACTTGGTCTTTTACCAAATAGGACTATCTTCTGTATACCCCCCCACCTTGTCACAACACAACTGATTGGCTCAAACGCATTAAGAAGGAAAGAAATTCCACAAATTAACAAGGCACACTAGTTAATTGAAACGCATTCCAGGTGACTACCTCATGAAGCTGGTTGAGAGAATGCCAAGAGTGTGCAAAGCTGTCATCAAGGCAAAGGGGTGGCTATTTGAAGAATCTCAAATATAAAATATATTTTGATTTGTTTAGCACTTTTTTGGTTACTACATGATTCCATATGTGTTACTTCATAGTTTTTATGTCTTCAGTATTATTATACAATGTAGAAAATAGTAAAAATAAAGAAAAACCCTTGAATGAGTCGGTGTTCTAAAACTGACCCGTAGTGTATATAAACAGAAACAGACGTAATTACTCACACGGTACAGACGCGTTCCAGGAAGCTGCTGACCAGACTCTCATGTTTTCTACAGAGATCCTTCTGGAACTGATTCTTCATCCAGTCCTCTACGTTGCATACCTTGACCCTGGAGCTGTGCCAGGTGACAGCCAGATAGCGCAGCGACGGTCCTAACACGTAGTTATCTCTCCTCAGCTCAGAGGGGGAGCGGAACAGAAGCAGTGACCACAGCCTGGGGTCCAGGTAGACCTGTCTGAGCCGATGGCAGGTCAGGGAGAGAGACCTACAACTGTCTTTATCCAAGTAGGAGAGGAGGTGGAGGAGACACTCCTGGTTCAACTGGGTGATGGTGAGGTCCACAGTAGGCTGGATGAGCTTGGTGGTGCTGGGGTCCATGGTGGAAGGCTGCATGGTGAGGGGACGCCGGCAGACAGAGACACAGAAAGACTGGCTCCGATGGACAGAGAGAGAGAGAGAAAGAAAGAGAGAGGCCTCGGCTGATCCTCCAGAACCCCAAGGTTTACCACCGACCAGCTGCCATGAAGGCAGCAGCAATGGACTGTATTGTTCTGCCTGGATATATGATGCCTTCTCAGGCCAGGCTGAGAGCTGAGAGCAGGGTGGGGGGGGCTGGAGGGCAACACGGCTGCTGCTGGACATATAAGGCTGTGGAATGGAGGTTATTTTGGGAGGTGGGGAACAACTGTTTGGTGGAGCTGTCAGAGATAGGAGTGTGTGAGCTAAGACACAGACACACACCCCTCTCTCCCATCTGTCATCTGTCACTACTGTTGCCTCCGCAGGTTCTGGCTCTCTGGACAGGGACAGATGTTTACACTAGTGCATAGGCCCAGAATCTCACACACTTACAATACCAGTCAAAAGTTTGTACACACCTACTCATTCAAGGGTTTTTCTTTATTTTTGACAATTTTCTACATTGTAGAATAATAGTGAAGACATCAAAACTATGAAAGAACACATATGGAATCATGTAGTAACCAAATAAGTGTTAAACAAATCAAAATATATTTTAGATTTTAGATTCTTCGAAGTAGCCAACCTTTGCCTTGATGACAGCTTTGCACACTCTTGGCATTCTCTCAACCAGCTTCACCTGGAATGCTTTTCCAACAGTCTTGAAGGAGTTCCCACATTTGCTGAGCACTTGTTGGCTGCTTTTCCTTCACTCTGCGGTCCAACTCATCCCAAACCATCTCAATTGGGTTGAGGTCAGGTGATTGGTGGAGGCCAGGTCATCTGATGCAGCACTCCATCACTCTCCTTCTTGGTCAAATAGCCCTTCCACAGCCTGGAGGTGTATTTGGGTCATTGTCCTGTTGAAAAACAAATGATAGTTCCACTAAGCCCAAACCAGATGGGATGGCGTATCGCTGCAGAATGCTGTGGTAGCCATGCTGGTTAAGTGTGCCTTGAATTCTAAATAAATCACAGACAGTGTCACCAGCTTTTTCTTTTCTTTCGAAAACAAGGACATTTCGAAGTGACCCCAAACTTTTGAACGGTAGTGTATATATATATTTATTTGTTCCTATTTTATTTATTTTTAATTTTTAATATACTGTGCTTTACTCAAACCAGTGAATATCACTTATTATAATGAGATCATTAACTATCAGCTCTTGGAATATCCAGGGCCTGTACTCTTCACATTTTGGCTATAAAACAACAAATCCAGAATTTGTTAAAAAAAACGTAAAGGGACAGGACATCATAATCCTACTGGAAACATGGTGTCGTGGAGACATTGTTATTCAGTGTCTCTCAGGCTATAGAGAAAGTTGACTACCATCAATCAAACATAAACGTTTTAAACGGGGCTGGGACTCAGGTAGAATCATCATTTGCCATAAACAGGACTTTTAGTGCTGAATTAAATGAAAAAAGGTACTAACCACATTTGGCTAAAACTTAACAAAGGTACAATCTATTGTGACAGTGATGTATACAGACAGTGCATTCGGAAAGTATTCAGACCCCTTGACTTTTTCTACATTTTGTTTCGTTACAGCCTTAATCTAAAATGGATTCAATTGTTTTCTTCCTCTCACCAATCTACACCCCCCATAATGACAAGGTAAAAACTGTTTTTTAGAAATTTTTTATTACAAATAAAAAACGGAAATATCACATTTACGTAAGTATTCAAACCAATCAATCAATCAATTTTATTTTATATAGCCCTTCTTACATCAGCTAATATCTCGAAGTGCTGTACAGAAACCCAGCCTAAAACCCCAAACAGCTAGTAATGCAGGTGTAGAAGCACGGTGGCTAGGAAAAAACTCCCTAGAAAGGCAAAAACCTAGGAGAAACCTAGAGAGGAACCAGGCTATGAGGGGGTGGCCAGTCCTCTTCTGGCTGTGCCGGGTGGAGATTATAACAGAACCATGCCAAGATGTTCAAAAATGTTCATAAGTGACAAGCATGGTCAAATAATAATCAGGAATAAATCTCAGTTGGCTTTTCATAGCCGATCATTAGAGTTTAAAACAGCAGGTCTGGGACAGGTAGGGGTTCCATAACGCAGGCAGAACAGTTTAAAACTGGAATAGCAGCAAGGCCAGGCGGACTGGGGATAGCAAGGAGTCACCACGGCCGGTAGTCCCGACGTATGGTCCTAGGGCTCAGGTCTCTCAGTTGGCTTTTCATAGCCGATCATTTAGAGTTGAAAACAGCAGGTCTGGGACAGGTAGGGGTTTCGTAGCCGCAGGCAGAACAGTTGAAACTGGAATAGCAGCAAGGCCAGGCGGACTGGGGGCAGCAGGGTGTCATCATGCCCGGTAGTCCTGACGTATGGTCCTAGGGCTCAGGTTCTCAGAGAGAAAGAGAGAACGAGAGAATTAATTTATTCAGTACTTTGTTGAAGCACCTTAGACAGCGATTGAGTCTTCTTGGGTATGACGCTACAAGCTTGGCACACCTGTATTTGGGGAGTTTCTCCCATTCTTCTATGCAGATCCTCTCAAGCTCTGTCAGGTTGGATGGGGGGCGTTGCTGCACAGCATTTTTCAGGTCTCTCCAGAGATGTTCGATCGGGTTCAAGTCCGGGCTCTGGCTGGGCCACTCAAGGACATTCAGAGACTTGTTCCGAAGCCACTCCTGCATTGTCTTGGCTGTGTGCTTAGGGTCGTTGTCCTGTTGGAAGGTGAACCTTCGCCCCAGTCTGAGGTCCTGAGCGCTCTGGAGCAGGTTTTCATCAAGGATCTCTCTGTACTTTGCTTCGTTAATCTTTCCCTCGACACTGACTAGTCTCCCAGTACCTGCCACTGAAAAACATCCCCACAGCATGATGCTGCCACCACCATGCTTCACTGTAGGGATGGTGCCAGGTTTCCTCCAGACGTGACACTTGGCATTCAGGCCAAAGAGTTCAATCTTGGTTTCATCAGACCAGAGAATCTTGTTTCTCATGGTCTGAGAGTCTTTAGGTGCCTTTTGGCAAACTCCAAGCGGGCTGTCATGTGCCTTTTACTGAGGAGTGGCTTCCGTCTGGCCACTCTACCATGAAGGCCTGATTGGTGGAGTGCTGTAGAGATGGTTGTCCTTCTGGAAGGTTCTCCCATCTCCACAGAGGAACTCTGGAGCTCTGTCAGAGTGACCGTCGGGTTCTTGGTCACCTCCCTGACCAAGGCCCTTCTCCCCTGATTGCTCAGTTTGGCCGGGCGGCCAGCTCTAGGAAGAGTCTTGGTGGTTCCAAACTTCTTCCATTTAAGAATGATGGAGGCCACTGTGTTCTTGGGGATCTTCAATGCTGCAGAAAGGTTTTGGTACCCTTCCCCAGATCTGTGCCTCAACACAATCCTGTCTCGGAGCACTATGGACAATTCCTTCGACCTCATGGCTTGGTTTTTGCTCTGACCTTATATAGACAGTTGTGTGCCTTTCCAAATCATGTCCAATCAGTTGAATTTACCACAGGTGGACTCCAATGAAATTGTGGAAACATCTCAAGGATGATCAATGGAAACAGGATGCACCTGAGCTCAATTTTGAGTCTCATAGCAAAGGGTCTGAATACTCAGGTAAATAAGGTATTTCTGTTTTTTATTTTTAATACATTTGCAAACATTTCTAAAAACCTGTTTTCGCTTTGTCATTTTGGGTATTGTGTGTAGATTGCTGAGGATTGTTTTGTATTTAATCCATTTTAGAACAAGGCTGTAATGTAACAAAATGTGGAAAGAGTCGAGGGGTCTGAATACTTTCCGAAGGCACTGTATGTGCAGCTTATGCTCCTCCTTCAGATTCATCATATTATGATGATCAGTTTTTAGACAAAATCCATACAGAAATCATTCAATTTCAGGCAGAGGGTAAAGTGCTTCTTTGTGGAGATTTCAATGCGAGAACAGGTTCTGAGCCTGACTACACTGATGGGGGAGGTAACCACCACATATTGGACACCCCTCCTTGTACAGTAGCCCTATTATAAATAATAGAAACAGTCCTGAACCAAAAACAGGAAGGAGTTAGTGCATCTCTGTCGAGCCTTAGGCCTGTACATGCTTAATGGTAGAATCAGAGGGGACTCTTTAGGTCAGTTTACTTACTACTCAGCTCTTGGGACAAGTGTAGTCGATTATGCCATCACTGACATGGACACAGACAGATCATTGTGTTTCTGAAGAAATTAACCAGCAATACTCATGAAAAAGAAACAGCCCAATAAACTCTACAACATGAACCAATCGTACAGATGGGCTCCAAACAGTGCAGAGAAATTCATTGAAACTTTGAAACATTGAACTCAAATGAACTGATGAACTCTATACAGGTCTTCAATAACTCACAATACCAAAACAATAAAGAAGGTGTCAATTCGGCTCCTTGAAACATCAATTGCATTTTCCAAAAAGCAGCATCAAAAGCAAATTTGAGAAAACCAAAGAAATACAACATCAGAAACAAAAAACAAAATGTTTCTGAAAAATGATTTGATAACGAATGTAAAACAATTAGAAAACACCTAAGACAAATATCAAATGAAAAACATAAGCAGCAAAACAACCCAGATCTACGCTATGAATACTTTGAAACTCTGAAACAGTATAAACATACACTGAAACGCAAGAAATTGAATTATACCAATAAGACACTTTATGAAATTGAAAACGCAATAAACCAAAATCAGTTCTGGGACATGTGGAACAATTTAAGCATGACAAAGCCACAATAATTAGCCATACAAGATGCAGGAATTTGGAAAACTTATTTTGATAATCTATTCAAAAATATCCCTCAGAAAGGCTTACAATATTACCAATTAAAAATTTAAGAAAAATGTAACATCCTTGAATCAGTCATTAAAAACAACCTAAATCCATTAGATTACCCAACAACCCAACAAGAACTACATGAAAAGCTCAAATCTATAAAAACCAAAGAAGGCTTGTGGTCTAGATAACATCAGAAATGAAATGCTGAAAAACAGCAGACCTGAGTTGCAAAATGCTGTGCTTAAATTGTTCAACATAGCTCTTATCCAGAGCGACTTACAATGATGATGGTAGTTGTAGCACTGATGTAATGGTGAGGATGACAGTTAGTTAGTTATAAGTTAGTTATAGTGGTGGTAGTAGTAGTAGTAATGATGATGGTAGTAGGGGTGATGGTAATGATTAGCCAGTTTAATGATGGTGGTGGTAGTAGTAGTAGTAATGATGATGGTAGTAGGGGTGATGGTAACGGTGTAGTAGTTTAATGAGTGGTTGGTAGTAGTGTAGTAGTGTGTCCAGTGATGATGGCTGTCTGTCGGTAGGGGTGTGGGGGGTGATGGTAATGATAGCAGTTTAATGATCGGTGGTGGTGGTAGTAGTAGTTGATGTGAGTGGTAGTAGGGGTTGATGGTAATGATAGCAGTTTAATGATGGTGGGTCGGTTAGTCGTAGTAATGATGATGGTAGTAGGGGTGATGGTTAATGATAGCAGTTTAATGATTTAGTATGGGTGATGGTAATGATATCAGTTAATGATGGATGGTTAGTAGTTGTAATGAGATGGTAGTAGGGTGATGGTAATGATAGGCCAGTTTAATTGATGGTGGTGGTTGGTAGGTAAGTAAGTAATGATGATGGTTAGTAGGGGTGATGGTAATGATAGCAGTTTAATGATGGTTGGTGTTAAGTAGTCAGTAATGATGAATGGTTAGTAGGGGTTGATGGTAATGATAGCCGCTTTAATGAGTGGTGGTGGTTAGTAGTGGTATTAGTAATGATTGATGGGTAGTAGGGGTGATGGTAAGGATAGCAGGTTAATGCTGGTGCGTGGGGTTAGTTAGTAGTAATGATGATGGTAGTGAGGGGTGTGATGGTAATGATAGCAGTTTAATGATGGTGTGGGTAGTAGTAGTAGTAATGATGATGGTAGTAGGGGTGATGGTAATGATAGCAGTTTAATGATGGTGGTGGTAGTAGTAGTAATGATGATGGTAGTAGGGGTGATGGTAATGATAGCAGTTTAATGATGGTGGTGGTAGTAGTGGTAGTAATGATGATGGTAGTAGGGGTGATGGTAATGATAGCAGTTTAATGGTGGTGGTGGTAGTAGTAGTAATGATGATGGTAGTAGGGGTGATGGTAATGATAGCAGTTTAATGATGGTGGTGGTAGTAGTAGTAATGATGATGGTAGTAGGGGTGATGGTAATGATAGCAGTTTAATGATGGTGGTGGTAGTAGTAGTAGTAATGATGATGGTAGTAGGGGGGGTGATGGTAATGATAGCAGTTTAATGATGGTGGTGGTAGTAGTAGTAGTAATGATGATGGTAGTAGGGGTGATGGTAATGATAGCAGTTTAATGATGGTGGTGGTAGTAGTAGTAGTAATGATGATGGTAGTAGGGGTGATGGTAATGATAGCAGTTTAATGATGGTGGTGGTAGTAGTAGTAGTAATGATGATGGTAGTAGGGGTGATGGTAATGATAGCAGTTTAATGATGGTGGTGGTGTAGTAGTAGTAATGATGATGGTAGTAGGGGTTGATGGTAATGATAGCAGTTTATGATGGTGGTAGTAGTAGTAGTAGTATGATGATGGTAGTAGGGGTGATGGTAATGATAGCAGTTAATGATGGTGGTGGTGTAGTAGTAGTAATGATGATGGTAGTAGGGGTGATGGTAATGATAGCAGTTAATGATGTGGTGTAGTAGTAGTAGTAATGATTGGTAGTAGGGTGATGGTAATGATAGCAGTTTAATGATGGTGGTTAGTAGTAGTAGTAGTAATGATGATGGTAGTAGGGGGTGATGGTAATGATAGCAGTTTAATGATGGTGTGGTAGTAGTAGTAGTAGTAATGATGATGGTAGTAGTGGGTGATGGTAATGATAGCAGTTTAATGTGGTGGTGGTAGTAGTAGTAATGATGTAGTAGGGGTGATGGTAATGATAGCAGTTAATGATGGTGGGTAGTAAGTAGTAGTAATGATGATGGTAGTAGGGGTGATGGTAATGATAGCAGTTTAATGATGGTGGTGGTAGTAGTAGTAGTAGTAATGATGATGGTAGTAGGGGTGATGGTAATGATAGCAGTTTAATGATGGTGGTAGTAGTAGTAGTAATGATGATGGTAGTAGGGGTGATGGTAATGATAGCAGTTTAATGATGTGGTGGTAGTAGTAGTAGTAATGATGTATGGTAGTAGGGGTGATGGTAATGATAGCAGTTTAATGATGGTGGTGGTAGTAGTAGTAGTAGTAATGATGATGGAGTAGGGGTGATGGTAATGATAGCAGTTAATGATGGTGGTGTAGTTAGTAGTAATGATGATGTAGTAGGGGTGATGGTAATGATAGCAGTTTAATGATGGTGGTGTAGTAGTGTATGAGATGGAGTAAGGGTGATGTCAGTATAATGATGCCTTAGCAGACGCTTGTATCCTAGGAAGCGGACTGTACAGTAGGTGCGATGTCATGTCAGGGTAAGATATTGTGTGTGTGTAGTAATGATGGTAGGTGGGGGATGGTAATGATAGCAGTTAATGATGGTGGTTAAGTTGAGCTAAGAGATAGTAGTGTAGTAATGATGATGGTAGTAGGGGTGAGGTGAGGTAATGATAGCAGTTTAATGATGGTGGTTGTTAGTAGTAGTAAATAATATCATTTTTAAATATGCATGTGTAGCGGTTTTGGTCTTACAGTATGGGTGTCAGTATATGTGATGGGTAGTCGGGGTGCATGTACATGGAACGCAGTTTACAGCTGATGTGGTGGT
Source organism: Coregonus sp. 'balchen' (assembly GCA_902810595.1). Classification (NCBI taxonomy): domain Eukaryota; kingdom Metazoa; phylum Chordata; class Actinopteri; order Salmoniformes; family Salmonidae; genus Coregonus; species Coregonus sp. 'balchen'. Next base: position 63,448,529 of record LR778264.1, read on the forward strand.
AGTGTAGTAGTGTAATGATGATGGTAGTAGGGGTGATGGTAATGATAGCAGTTTAATGATGGTGGTGGTGTAGTAGTAGTAATGATGATGGTAGTAGGGGGGTGATGGTAATGATAGCAGTTTAATGATGGTGGTGTAGTAGTAGTGTAATGATGATGGTGTAGGTATGGTAATGATAGCAGTTGTAATGATGGTGGTGGTAGTAGTAGTAATGATGATGGTAGTAGGGGTGATGGTAATGATAGCAAGTTTAATGATGGTGGTGGTAGTAGTAGTAGTAATGATGATGGTATAGTAGGGGTGATGGTAATGATAGCAGTTTAATGATGGTGGTGGTAGTAGTAGTAGTAATGATGATGGGTCAGTAGGGGTGGATGGTACTGATATCAGTTTAATGATAGTGATGGTTTGGTAGTAGTAGTAATGCATGATGGTTAGTAAGTAGGGGGTAGATGGTTACTTGATTATCAGTTTAATGATGGTGATGGTGGTAGTAGTAGTAATGATGATGGTTAGTATGGGGTGATGGTATAATGATATCAGTTTAATGGATGGGGTTGTCTTGGTAGTAGTTAGGTTAATGATGATGTATAGTCGGGTGGTGATGGTAATTGATATCAGTTTAATGATGGTGGTGGTAGTAGTTGAGTAGTAATGATGATGGTAGTAGGGGGTGAATTGGTAATGATATCAGTTTAATTTGATGGTGGTGGTGGTTAGTTTCGTAGTAGTAAGTACTGGATGATGCTGGTAGTAGGGGTGATGGTAATGGATATCAGTTTTATGTTGATTTGGTGGTAGTAGTAGTAGTTAATGGATGATGGTAGTAGGGGTGGTGATGGTAATGATAGTCAGTTTAATGATGGTGGTGGTAGTAGTAGTAGTAGTAATGATGATGGTAGTAGGGGTGATGGTAATGATATCAGTTAATGATGATGGTGGTAGTAGTAGTAATGATGATGGTAGTAGGGGTGATGGTAATGATACAGTTAATGATGGTGGTTGTAGTAGTAGTCATGATGATGGTAGTAGGGGTGATGGTAATGATACAGTTTAATGATGATGGAGTGGGTAGTATAGTAGTTTAATGAGTGTGGGTAGGGTATGGTATGATAGCGTTTAATGATGGTGTTGAGTAGCAGTAGAATGATGATGGTTAGTAGGGGTGATGGTAATGATATAGCAGTTTTTAAATGATGGTGGTAGTAGGGGGACTGGTAATGATACAGTTATAATGATGTGGTGGTCAGTATATAATGATGATTGGTAGAGGGTGATGTAATGATTATCAGTTAATGATTTGGTGGTGGTATAGTAGTAATGATGATGGTAGTAGGGGTGATGGTAATGATAGCAGTTTAATGATGGTGGTAGTAGTAGTAATGATGATGGTAGTTGTAGTACTGATGTAATGGTGAGGATGACAGTTACAGTGAGGGAAAAAAGTATTTGATCCGCTGCTGATTTTGTACGTTTGCCCACTGACAAAGAAATGATCAGTCTATAATTTTAATGGTAGGTTATTTGAACCAGTGAGAGACAGAATAACAACAAAAAAATCCAGAAAAACGCATGTCAAAATTTTATAAATTGATTTGCATTTTAATGAGGGAAATAAGTATTTGACCCCCTCTCAATCAGAAAGATTTCTGGCTCCCAGGTGTCTTTTATACAGGTAACGAGCTGAGATAAGGAGCACACTCTTAAAGGGAGTGCTCCTAATCTCAGCTTGTTACCTGTATAAAAGCCTCAAACAGTCACACTCCAAACTCCACTATGGCCAAGACCAAAGAGCTGTCAAAGGACACCAGAAACAAAATTGTAGACCTGCACCAGGCTGGGAAGACTGAATCTGCAATAGGTAAGCAGCTTGGTTTGAAGAAATCAACTGTGGGAGCAATTATTAGGAAATGGAAGACATACAAGACCACTGATAATCTCCCTCGATCTGGGGCTCCACGCAAGATCTCACTTATTTTCCACCATAATTTGCAAATAAATTCATAAAAAATCCTACAATGTGATTTTCTGGATTTTTTTTCCTCATTTTGTCTGTCAAAGTTGACGTGTACCTATGATGAAAATTACAGGCCTCTCATCTTTTTAAGTGGGAGAACTTGCACAATTGGTGGCTGACTAAATACATTTTTTCCCCCACTGTACACTGAGTGTACAAATCATTAAGAACACCTGCTCTTTCCATGACATAGACTGACCAGGTGAATCCAGGTGAAAGCTATGATCCCTTATTGATGGAACCTGTTAAATCCACTTCAATCAGTGTAGATGAAGGGGAGGAGACGGGTTAAATAAGGATTTTTAAGCCTTGAGACATGGATTGTGTATCTGTGCCATTCAGAGGGTGAATGAGCAAGACAAAATATTTAAGTGCCTTTGAACGGGGTATGGTAGTAGGTGCCAGGCGCACCGGTTTGTGTCAAGAACTGCAACGCTGCTGGGTTTTTCCCGCTCAACAGTTTCCCGTGTGTATCATAAATGGTCCACCACCCGAAGGACATCCAGCCAACTTGACACAACTGTGGGAAGCATTGGAGTCAACATGGGCCAGCATCCCTGTGGAACGCTTTCGACACCTTGTAGAGTCCATGCCCCGACGAATTGAGGCTGTTCTGAGGGCAAAAACAGAAATACACAGATTACTCTGCGCTCCATCGGCATGTTTAATGGAAGGACAGTGGTTTAATAGGTTTATATGGAATAATCAGAAACGTTTATTAAACAATCCCTTCAAAACAGCACTCAGTTGTCATGGTTTTAGCAGAGCTGGAGTCTCCTTGCCCCCCACAGCAGCAAAATCAAACGCTCTGCACCTTGTGACGTTTTATTGATAACGACCTATAAAGGCCTCTTATATATTCAAAAGTTTAGTAAAAACAGAAACACAGATTCTATTGAGCTCCATCTGCATGTGTTTAATGTGAGGAAGGACAGTGGTTTAATACCAGACAGCTAATGGTGAAGGTCTTGTTCTGAAAGTAAAGGGCCCTGGTCTAAAGTAGTGCACTATATAGGGAATAGGGTGTCATAGGGCTCTGGTCTAAAGTAGTGCACTATATAGGGAATAGGGTGTCATAGGGCTCTGGTCTAAAGTAGTGCACTATATAGGGAATAGGGGGCCATAGGGCTCTGGTCTAAAGTAGTGCACTATATAGGGAATAGGGTGTCATAGGGCTCTGGTCTAAAGTAGTGCACTATATAGGGAATAGGGTGCCATAGGGCTCTGGTCTAAAGTAGTGCACTATATAGGAAATAGGGTGTCATAGGGCTCTGGTCTAAAGTAGTGCACTATATAGGGAATAGGGTGCCATAGGGCTCTGGTCTAAAGTAGTGCACTATATAGGGAATAGGGTGCCATAGGGCTCTGGTCTAAAGTAGTGCACTATATAGGGAATAGGGTGCCATTTGGCTATGGGCTCTGGTCTAAAGTAGTGCACTAGATAGGGAATAGGGTGCCATTTGGCTATGGGCTCTGGTCTAAAGTAGTGCACTAGATAGGGAATAGGGTGCCATTTGGCTATGGGCTCTGGTCTAAAGTAGTGCACTAGATAGGGAATAGGGTGCCATTTGGCTATGGGCTCTGGTCTAAAGTAGTGCACTACATAGGGAATAGGGTGACATGTGGCTATGGGCCCTGGTCTAAAGTAGTGCACTAGATAGGGAATAGGGTGCCATTTGGCTATGGGCCTGGTCTAAAGTAGTGCACTAGATAGGGAATAGGGTGCCATTTGGCTATGGGCTCTGGTCTAAAGTAGTGCACTAGATAGGGAATAGGGTGCCATTTGGCTATGGGCCCTGGTCTAAAGTAGTGCACTAGATAGGGAATAGGGTGCCATTTGGCTATGGGCCCTGGTCTAAAGTAGTGCACTAGATAGGGAATAGGGTGCCATTTGGCTATGGGCCCTGGTCTAAAGTAGTGCACTAGATAGGGAATAGGGTGCCATTTGGCTATGGGCCCTGGTCTAAAGTAGTGCACTAGATAGGGAATAGGGTGCCATTTGGCTATGGGCCCTGGTCTAAAGTAGTGCACTATATAGGGAATAGGGTGCCATTTGGGACACAGTGCTGTAAAACGTGACTAAATAACACTACAACTGCTTTTACGTCCTTTCACATTTTCTGGTACATTTGCATGTTTGTTATACAGATGACAACATTTCTATAATCTCTTCATCAAATTTAATAAGACCTCTATCTATTTCTGAAGTGGGAGACTTGGAGCAGACAGAGGAGAAGGCTGCAACAGGAAAATCAGGAAAATCAGGAGAACATTTTTCAGAATGTTGATACAAATCTGTTCACATTCTGATGAAGTTAATTATTTATGCATAGTCACTTTAACTCTACCCACATGTACATATTACCTCAACTACCTCAACTAGCCGGTGCCCCCGCACATTGACTCTGTACCGGTACCCCCTGTATATATAGCCTCCCTACTGTTATTTTATTTTACTTCTGCTCTTTTTTTCTCAACACTTTTTTGTTGTTGTTTTATTTTTACTTTTTTTGGTTAAGAAATAAATGCACTGTTGGTTAAGGGCTGTAAGTAAGCATTTCACTGTAATGTCTACACCTGTTGTATTCGGGACACAGTTATGTCCACCACCGGGACACGGTCATGTCCACCACCGGGACACGGTCATGTCCACCACCGGGACACCGGTCATGTCCACCACCGGGACACGGTCATGTCCACCAGCGGGACACGGTCATGGTCCACCAGCGGGGACACGGTCTGTCCACCACCGGGACACGGTCATGTCCACCACCGGGACACGGTCATGTCCACCACCGGGACACGGTCATGTCCACCACCGGGACACGGTCATGTCCACCACCGGGACACGGTCATGTCCACCACCGGGACACGGTCATGTCCACCAGCGGGACACGGTCATGTCCACCACCGGGACACGGTCATGTCCACCACCGGGACACGGTCATGTCCACCACCGGGACACGGTCATGTCCACCACCGGGACACGGTCATGTCCACCAGCGGGGACACGTCATGTCCACCACCGGGACACGGTCATGTCCACCACCGGGACACGGTCATGTCCACCACCGGGACACGGTCATGTCCACCACCGGGTCACGGTCATGTCCACCACCGGGACACGGTTATGTCCACCACCGGGACACGGTCATGTCCACCACCGGGACACGGTCATGTCCACCACCGGGACACGGTCATGTCCACCACCGGGACACGGTCACCTTCATGGAGGAATGTTACGTGAAGATAAACAAGGCAGAACATTCGGTTGTGGCCCAATGTGCACTACATAGGAAATAGGTTGCCATTTGGGACAAAGTAAAATCATACAGAACTCATCAAATATCAAGCAGCAATTTGGTTTTAAAGAAATTCTGATGAAATCAATGTCCCATACACAAAAATACTTAAATCATGGACTTAACATCAAACTCATATTGACGAAAGCTGCTTTAAAGACATGATGCAGGCTGCGAGGAAGAGGTATGTTATCCTGGTGAAGACGAGGGAGGACTAGTCTGGGGTTAGGTCAGGTTAAAGCCTGGTGTCAGTCTCAGGTGTAGTTTGGTCGGGTCTCTCTGTGTAGAACAGAATGTAAGCCTTGGCTTTAACCACCGTCTCCTCCTCCGTTAGTGTCACTGTGCTGTCGTTGAAGTGGTACCAGCGATCGTCCCGTCTGCCGTACGCTGTGTAATGTCCCGATCCAACCCTGCCAACACAATTAAACCATATTTGAATAAGGCACTAAATGGAAGAAAGCAGAGTGAAACGGGGACAGACCTACTAGTCAGAGTGAAACTCAGTGTCTCCTGAGTGGCGCAGTGGTCTAAGGCACTGCATTGCAGTGCTAGCTGTGCCACTAGAGATCCTGGTTCGAATCCAGGCTCTGTCGCAGCCGGCCGCGACCGGGAGACTCATGGGCGGCGCACAATTGGCCCAGCGTCGTCCAGGGTAGGGGAGGGAATGGCCGGCAGGGATGTAGCCCAGTTGATAGAGCATGGCGTTTGCAATGCCAGGGTTGTGGGTTCGATTCCCACGGGGGGCCAGTATAAAAAAAAATATATATATATATAATAATATGTATTCACTAACTGTATGTCGCTCTGGATAAGAGCGTCTGCTAAATGACTAAAATGTAGTCCGAGTGAAACGGGGACAGACCTACTAGTCAGAGTGAAACGGGGACAGACCTACTAGTCAGAGTGAAACGGGGACAGACCTACTAGTCCGAGTGAAACGGGGACAGACCTACTAGTCCGAGTGAAACGGGGACAGACCTACTAGTCAGAGTGAAACGGGGACAGACCTACTAGTCCGAGTGAAACGGGGACAGACCTACTAGTCCGAGTGAAACGGGGACAGACCTACTAGTCAGAGTGAAACGGGGACAGACCTACTAGTCCGAGTGAAACGGGGACAGACCTACTAGTCAGAGTGAAACGGGGACAGACCTACTATCAGAGTGAAACGGGGACAGACCTACTAGTCCGAGTGAAACGGGACAGACCGACTAGTCCGAGTGAAAAGGGGACAGACCTACTAGTCAGAGTGAAACGGGGACAGACCTACTAGGCAGAGTGAAACGGGGACAGACCTACTAGTCCGAGTGAAAAGGGGACAGACCTACTAGTCCGAGTGAAACGGGGACAGACCTACTAGTCCGAGTGAAAAGGGGACAGACCTACTAGTCAGAGTGAAACGGGGACAGACCTACTAGTCCGAGTGAAAAGGGGACAGACCTACTAGTCAGAGTGAAACGGGGACAGACCTACTAGGCAGAGTGAAACGGGGACAGACCTACTAGTCATGGAGGGGGGGGTTGGTCACTAAAGTTACATATCGGGATATTATTTTTTACAATATATCATATCGACAATATTGCAATATTATTTTGGCGCTAGTTGGCTGTACCTGCAACAAAACTGCAGTATTTGTCCTTTAAAGTTTGTTCTCCATCTTCTTTTTAAATAGGAAGCAAATGTGTTTACAGCACTTTTATTTCCATGACTGATCAAAACTCATTTTCCGATGGCGCTCTCGTCCCTCTGCAGCAGACATATGGTGAGCAATAAAAACATCGAAACACAATAAAATCACAGTATCAAATCACAATGCATATAAAATCGTGAGAATCGCAATACTTATCGGCATCTTAGTATCGTGATATCATCGTATCGTGAGATCCCTGGCAATTCCCAGCCCTACGGACTACCTGGACTTAAATTGACTTTTTATTTTACCTTTATTTTACTAGGAAAGTCTGTTAAGAACAAATTATTATTTACAATGACGGCCTACACCGGCCAAACCCGGACGACGCTGGGCCAATTGTGCGCCGCCCTATGGGACTCCCAATCACGGCCGGTTGTGATACAGCCTGGAATCGAACCAGGGGGTCTGTAGTGACGCCTCAAGCACTGAGATGCAGTGCCTTAGACCGCTGCGCCACTCGGGAGACTTAAGTAAAGCTATGCTAATTTTCTGTTTCAAAACGTTTTGCCCTAATGAACATGACCCTGCTGGCTGCCTTCATGTAATGATCAGCTATTTAACCCTGTAACATTAACTGGGACACATTCAGTTGGCTCATCAGGCAGGCACAACAATGCAATACCACCACCTAGTGGCCAACTGGGTTAACTGAGTGGTGTACTTGAAAAACATTTTAGTCATTTAGCAGACGCTCTTATCCAGAGCGACTTACAGTTAGTGAGTGCATAAATTTTGGCCCCCCGTGGGAATTGAACCCACAACCCTGGCGTTGCAAGCGCCATGCTCTACCAACTGAGGTACACGCGACATTGGCTGCATTTACACAGGCAGCCCAATTCTGATCCTTTTTTCACTAATTGGTCTTTTGACCAATTAGATAAGCACTGAAAATGAGCTGATGTGATTGGTCAAAATACTAATAAGTGGTCAAAAGATCAGAATTGGGCTGCCTGTGTGAACAGCCCTACAGTGACCCTACAATGACCTCCGGTTGCGAGAGTGTATCACTACTCACCCTGATCCATGATGCACCACCACAGCTGCCAGGTCATACAGCCAGCGGTCAGGCAACGTCTTCTCCTGCTGCTCAAACACAACAAAACAGAATATTTCTCTAGACATTCATCTAAAGCCTTGAGCCTTTGAAATAAGGCTTTTGAGGCTCGTTTCCCAGACAAATTAAAATCACTTTCAATAGATTCCTAGGGTTTGGAATCTCACCCTCACATGTCCAGTCCTCTGAGATGGTACGTAGGGTCAGGGGTCATCTCTAGTAAGTAACCCTCACATGTCCAGTCCTCTGAGATGGTACGTAGGGTCAGGGGTCATCTCTAGTACGTAACCCTCATGTCCAGTCCTCTGAGATGGTACGTAGGGTCAGGGGTCATCTCTAGTAAGTAACCCTCACATGTCCAGTCCTCTGAGATGGTACGTAGGGTCAGGGGTCATCTCTAGTACGTAACCCTCATGTCCAGTCCTCTGAGATGGTACGTAGGGTCAGGGGTCATCTCTAGTAAGTAACCCTCATGTCCAGTCCTCTGAGATGGTACGTAGGGTCAGGGGTCATCTCTAGTAAGTAACCCTCATGTCCAGTCCTCTGAGATGGTACGTAGGGTCAGGGGTCATCTCTAGTACGTAACCCTCATGTCCAGTCCTCTGAGATGGTACGTAGGGTCAGGGGTCATCTCTAGTACGTAACCCTCATGTCCAGTCCTCTGAGATGGTACGTAGGGTCAGGGGTCATCTCTAGTAAGTAACCCTCATGTCCAGTCCTCTGAGATGGTACGTAGGGTCAGGGGTCATCTCTAGTACGTAACCCTCATGTCCAGTCCTCTGAGATGGTACGTAGGGTCAGGGGTCATCTCTAGTACGTAACCCTCATGTCCAGTCCTCTGAGATGGTACGTAGGGTCAGGGGTCATCTCTAGTACGTAACCCTCATGTCCAGTCCTCTGAGATGGTACGTAGGGTCAGGGGTCATCTCTAGTACGTAACCCTCATGTCCAGTCCTCTGAGATGGTACGTAGGGTCAGGGGTCATCTCTAGTACGTAACCCTCATGTCCAGTCCTCTGAGATGGTACGTAGGGTCAGGGGTCATCTCTAGTAAGTAACCCTCATGTCCAGTCCTCTGAGATGGTACGTAGGGTCAGGGGTCATCTCTAGTAAGTAACCCTCATGTCCAGTCCTCTGAGATGGTACGTAGGGTCAGGGGTCATCTCTAGTACGTAACCCTCATGTCCAGTCCTCTGAGATGGTACGTAGGGTCAGGGGTCATCTCTAGTAAGTAACCCTCATGTCCAGTCCTCTGAGATGGTACGTAGGGTCAGGGGTCATCTCTAGTACGTAAACCCTCATGTCCAGTCCTCTGAGATGGTACGTAGGGTCAGGGGTCATCTCTAGTACGTAACCCTCATGTCCAGTCCTCTGAGATGGTACGTAGGGTCAGGGGTCATCTCTAGTACGTAACCCTCATGTCCAGTCCTCTGAGATGGTACGTAGGGTCAGGGGTCATCTCTAGTACGTAACCCTCATGTCCAGTCCTCTGAGATGGTACGTAGGGTCAGGGGTCATCTCTAGTACGTAACCCTCACATGTCCAGTCCTCTGAGATGGTACGTAGGGTCAGGGGTCATCTCTAGTAAGTAACCCTCACATGTCCAGTCCTCTGAGATGGTACGTAGGGTCAGGGGTCATCTCTAGTACGTAACCCTCATGTCCAGTCCTCTGAGATGGTACGTAGGGTCAGGGGTCATCTCTAGTACGTAACCCTCATGTCCAGTCCTCTGAGATGGTACGTAGGGTCAGGGGTCATCTCTAGTACGTAACCCTCATGTCCAGTCCTCTGAGATGGTACGTAGGGTCAGGGGTCATCTCTAGTAAGTAACCCTCATGTCCAGTCCTCTGAGATGGTACGTAGGGTCAGGGGTCATCTCTAGTAAGTAACCCTCATGTCCAGTCCTCTGAGATGGTACGTAGGGTCAGGGGTCATCTCTAGTACGTAACCCTCATGTCCAGTCCTCTGAGATGGTACGTAGGGTCAGGGGTCATCTCTAGTACGTAACCCTCATGTCCAGTCCTCTGAGATGGTACGTAGGGTCAGGGGTCATCTCTAGTACGTAACCCTCATGTCCAGTCCTCTGAGATGGTACGTAGGGTCAGGGGTCATCTCTAGTACGTAACCCTCCACGGAGAGGGAACAACTCTACCTAGGGTCAGGGGATTAGGGTTGAAGGCTTTGTCAGCAGCATAGCACCCAGCATCACTGCTGGCTTGCCTCTGAAGTTAAGTAGGGTCAGTCCTGGTCGGTCCCTGGATGGGAGAGCAGATGCTGCTCTAAGTAGGGTCAGTCCTGGTCGGTCCCTGGATGGGAGAGCAGATGCTGAGTGGCGCAGTGGTCTAAGGCACTGCATCGCAGTGCTAACTGTGCCACTAGAGATCCTGGTTCGAATCCAGGCTCTGTCGCAGCCGGCCGCGACCGGGAGACTCATGGGCGGCGCACAATTGGCCCAGCGTCGTCCAGGGTAGGGGAGGGAATGGCCGGCAGGGATGTAGCTCAGTTGATAGAGCATGGCGTTTGCAACGCCAAGGTTGTGGGTTCGATTCCCACGGGGGGCCAGTATAAAAATAAAAAAAAAAAAAAAATATGTATTCACTAACTGTAAGTCGCTCTGGATAAGAGCGTCTGCTAAATGACTAAAATGTAAAATGTAAAATGTAATGCTGCTGGAGGGCCAGTCCTGGTCGGTCCCTGGATGGGAGAGCAGATGCTGCTCTAAGTAGGGTCAGTCCTGGTCGGTCCCTGGATGGGAGAGCAGATGCTGCTGGAGGGCCAGTCCTGGTCGGTCCCTGGATGGGAGAGCAGATGCTGCTCTAAGTAGGGTCAGTCCTGGTCGGTCCCTGGATGGGAGAGCAGATGCTGCTCTAAGTAGGGTCAGTCCTGGTCGGTCCCTGGATGGGAGAGCAGATGCTGCTGGAGGGTCAGTCCTGGTCGGTCCCTGGATGGGAGAGCAGATGCTGCTCTAAGTAGGGTCAGTCCTGGTCGGTCCCTGGATGGGAGAGCAGATGCTGCTGGAGGGTCAGTCCTGGTCGGTCCCTGGATGGGAGAGCAGATGCTGCTCTAAGTAGGGTCAGTCCTGGTCGGTCCCTGGATGGGAGAGCAGATGCTGCTCTAAGTAGGGTCAGTCCTGGTCGGTCCCTGGATGGGAGAGCAGATGCTGCTGGAGGGCCAGTCCTGGTCGGTCCCTGGATGGGAGAGCAGATGCTGCTGGAGGGCCAGTCCTGGTCGGTCCCTGGATGGGAGAGCAGATGCTGCTGGAGGGTCAGTCCTGGTCGGTCCCTGGATGGGAGAGCAGATGCTGCTGGAGGGCCAGTCCTGGTCGGTCCCTGGATGGGAGAGCAGATGCTGCTGGAGGGTCAGTCCTGGTCGGTCCCTGGATGGGAGAGCAGATGCTGCTGGAGGGTCAGTCCTGGTCGGTCCCTGGATGGGAGAGCAGATGCTGCTGGAGGGTCAGTCCTGGTCGGTCCCTGGATGGGAGAGCAGATGCTGCTGGAGGGTCAGTCCTGGTCGGTCCCTGGATGGGAGAGCAGATGCTGCTGGAGGGCCAGTCCTGGTCGGTCCCTGGATGGGAGAGCAGATGCTGCTGGAGGGTCAGTCCTGGTCGGTCCCTGGATGGGAGAGCAGATGCTGCTGGAGGGTCAGTCCTGGTCGGTCCCTGGATGGGAGAGCAGATGCTGCTGGAGGGCCAGTCCTGGTCGGTCCCTGGATGGGAGAGCAGATGCTGCTGGAGGGTCAGTCCTGGTCGGTCCCTGGATGGGAGAGCAGATGCTGCTGGAGGGCCAGTCCTGGTCGGTCCCCTGGATGGGAGAGCAGATGCTGCTGGAGGGTCAGTCCTGGTCGGTCCCTGGATGGGAGAGCAGATTGCTGCTGGAGGGCCAGTCCTGGTCGGTCCCTGGATGGGAGAGCAGATGCTGCTGGAGGGCCAGTCCTGGTCGGTCCCTGGATGGGAGAGCAGATGCTGCTGGAGGGCCAGTCCTGGTCGGTCCCTGGATGGGAGAGCAGATGCTGCTGGAGGGCCAGTCCTGGTCGGTCCCTGGATGGGAGAGCAGATGCTGCTGGAGGGCCAGTAGGAGGCACCCTCTCCTCTGCTGTAATTATATATATATATTTTTATATCCCAATTCCCCAGGGCAGTGATCGGGGACATTGCCCTGTGTAGGTTGCCGTCTTTCGGATGGGACGTTAAACAGGTGTCCTGACTCTCTGTGGTCACTAAAGATCCCATGACACTTATTGTAAGAGTAGGGGTGTTAACCCCGGTCTCCTGGCTAAATTCCATATTCACAAAAAGCTTATTTCTCAATTGTGTGCACAAATGTGTTTAAATCCCTGTTAGTGAGCATTTCTCCTTTGCCAAGATAATCCATCCACCTGACAGGTGTGGCATATCAAGAAGCTGATTAAACAGCATGATCATTACACAGGTGCACCTTGTGTTGAGGACAATAAAAGGCCACTCTAAAATGTGCAGTTTTGTCCCACAACACAAGGCCACAGATGTCTCAAGTTTTGAGGGAGTGTGCAATTGGCATGCTGACTGCAGGAATGTCCACAAGAGCTGTTGCCAGAGAACTGAATGTTCATTTCTCTACCATAAGCCGGCTCCAACATCGTTTTAAACAATTTTGCAGAAAGTCAACTCCATGTGAAGGAGATGTGTCGAGTTTTCTAATCCACGGCCCGACTAAAAAAATTAAAAAGGTATCTGTGACCAACAGATGCATATCTGTATTCCCAGTCATGTGAAATCCATAGATTAGGGCCTAATGAATTTATTTCAATTGACTGAGTTCCTTCTATGAACTGTAACTCAGTACAATCGTAGAAATGGTTGCGTTTTGCGTTTATATTTTTGTTCAGTTGAAGTAACATAATAACTACATCCGTCAGTTTAAGCTACAGATATGTTTTTTTGCATCTGCGGAAGGTGTTCGCGTTTTTTTCAAGTGTCACGGAATTTGTCTGAAGGTAACCGGTACCGGTTTAAAAAAATTATGGAAGTATGAAGGTAGTTTGTGGCAACAAAAATAAGGGGTTAAATAGCTTTTCTTGTATCTCAACTATAGATACAGACAAAACCTTAGACACAGTAATACATTATTTTGATACATAAAGGGGTCCTAAAATTCTAAATCAAACTGCTCCTTGGTATGACCATTTAAAATAAATTCCATATGTTAGCTTAGGTTGAAGGGTCACCTGTAGTAAGTATCCCCTCATGTCCAGGCCCCGTAGAGGGAACTCTACATAGGTGGTTACTTTGTTCCTGAGGTTGGACGTCCAGTGGAACCTCTTCAGGTGCAGACACAACACCTTGGGCAGCTTCCGGACCCAGAACTTCTTGGTGGATTTCTGTCTCTTCTTACACCTGGGGCACATATAGAGCTCGCTCTGGTCCAACTCCTCCAGGTCAGTGAAGCTACACAGGCAGTCTGATGAAGAGAGATGGAAACCAAACCTAAACTCAACCAGAAAGGATTCAAACCCCTTGACTTTCTCCACATTTTGTTACAGCCTGAATGTAAATGGATAAAGATGAGACTGTTTCACTGGCATAACATTTAGAAATGTTTACAAATTAATTAAAAATGAAAAGCTGAAATGTCTTGAGTCAATAAGTATTCAACCCCTTTGTTATGACAAGCCTAAATAAGTTCAGGAGTATAAATGTGCTTAACAAGTCACATAATAAGTTGCATGGACTCACTCGGTGTGCAATAATAGTGTTTAACATGATTTCTGAATGACTACCTCATCTCTGTTCCCCACAGATACAATTATCAGTAAGGTCCCTCAGACGAGCAGTCAATTTCAAAACAGATTCAACCACAAAGGGCACCTATTGGTAGATGGGTAAAAACAAAAAAAAGCAGACAATGAACTACACTTTGAATGGTGTATCAATACACCCAGTCACTACAAAGATACAGGTATCCTTCCTAACTCAGTTGCCAGAGAGGAAGGAAACCACTCAGGGATTTCACCATGAGGCCGATGGTGACTTTAAAACAGTTACAGAGTTTAATGGCTGTGACAGGAGAAAACTGAGGATGGATCAACAACATTGTAGTTACTCCACAATACTAACCCAATTGACAGAGTGAAAAGAAGGGAGCCTTACAGAATAAAAAATATTCCAAAACATGCATCCTGTTTGCAACAAGGCACTTAAGTAATACTGCAAAAAATGTGGCAAAGAAATTCACTTTATGTACTGAATAAAAAGAGTTATGTTTAGGGCAAATCCAACAACATCACTGAGTACCACTCTTCAGATTTTCAAGCATGGTGGTGGCTGCATCATGTTATGGGTATGCTTGTCATCGGCAAGAACTAGGAAGTTTTCTAGGATAAAAATAAATGGAATAGAACTAAGCAAAGGCAAAGTCCTAGAGGAAAACCTGGTTCAGTCTGCTTTCCAAAAGACACCGGGAGGCAAATTCACCTTTCAGCAGGACAAGAACCTAAAACACAAGTCCAAATATACACTGGAGTTGCTTACCAAGACTACATTAAATGTTCCCGAGTGGCGTAGTTGCAGTTTAGACTTAAAATCGGCTTGAAAATCTACAGCAAGACTTGAAAATGGCTGTCTAGCAATGATCAACAACCAACTTGACAGAGCTTGAAGAATTAATTAAAGAATAATGTGCAAATATTGTACAATCCAGGTGTGCAAAGCTTTTACCCAGAAAGACTCACAGCTGTAATCGCTGCCAAAGGTGATTCTAACACGTATTGACTAAGGAGTGTGAATACTTATGTAAATGAGTTATTTATGCATTTGATTTTTTTTAAACATGTTTTAAAAACTATCTTTTCACTGTCGTTACTGTGTGTAGATGGGTGAGACGTTACTCCATTTTGAATTCAGGCTGTAACGTACTCCATTTTATAACACAACAAAAGGTGAACAAGTCAAGGGATCTGAATACTTTCTGAAGACACTGTAGCTGTTACATACAAACCCTTTACTAAGAGATATACAAAACCAGTCAAAAGTATGGACACACCTACCCATTCAAGGGTTTTTAATTATTTTTTACTATTTTCTACATTGTAGAATAAATGTGAAGGCATCAAAACTATGAAATAACACATATGGAATCATGTATTAACCAATAAAGTGTTACATCTAAATATATTTTATATTTGAGGTTCTTCAAAATAGCCACCCTTGATGACAGCTTTGCACACTCTTGGCATTCTCTCAACCAGCTTCACCTGGAATGCTTTTCCAACAGTCTTGAACTCACCTAGTAAGGTACAGGTAGGGAGCTCCAACTCTACAGTAGAACTCACCTAGTAAGGTGCAGGTAGGGAGCTCCAACTCTACAGTAGAACTCACCTAGTAAGGTACAGGTAGGGAGCTCCAACTCTACAGTAGAACTCACCTAGTAAGGTGCAGGTAGGGAGCTCCAACTCTACAGTAAACTCAACCCCAGTAAAGGGGCAGGTAGGGAGCTCCAACACTACAGTAGAACTCAAACCCAGTAAGGTACAGGAGGGAGCTCCAACTCACATAGAACTCCCTAGTAAGGTGCAGGTAGGGAGCTCCAACACTACAGTAGAACTCACCTAGTAAGGTGCAGGTAGGGAGCTCCAACACTACAGTAGAACTCACCTAGTAAGGTGCAGGTAGGGAGCTCCAACTCTACAGTAGAACTCACCTAGTAAGGTACAGGTAGGGAGCTCCAACTCTTCAGTAGAACTCACCTAGTAAGGTACAGGTAGGGAGCTCCAACCCCTACATTGAACTCACCTAGTAAGGTCAGGTAGGGAGCTCCAACTCTACAGTAGAACTCACCTAGTAAGGTGCAGGTAGGGAGCTCCAACTCTACAGTAGAACTCACCTAGTAAGGTGCAGGTAGGGAGCTCCAACTCTATTAGAACTCACCTAGTAAGGTACAGGTAGGGAGCTCCAACTCACAGTAGAACTCACCTAGTAAGGTGCAGGTAGGGAGCTCCCAAATCTACAGTAGAACTCACCTGTAAGGTGCAGGTAGGGAGCTCCAACACTACAGTAGAACTTCCCCCTAGTAAGGTTGCAGGTAGGGAGCTCCAACTCTACAGTAGAACTCACCCTTATAGGTGCAGGTATGAGGGCTCCAACTCTACAGTAGAACTCACCTAGTAAGGTACAGGTAGGGAGCTCCACTCTACAGTAGAACTCACCTAGTAAGGTACAGGTTTGGGAGCCCCCAACTCTACAGTAGAACTCACCTAGTAAGGTAACAGGTAGGGAGCTCCAACTCTACAGTAGTACTCACCTAGTAAGGTGCAGGTAGGGGCTCCAACTCTACCCGTAAAAACTCACCTATAAGGTACAGGTAGGGAGTCCAAATCTACAGTAAAAAACTCACCTGTAAGGTACAGGTAGGGAGCTCCAACTCTACAGTAGAACTCACCTAGTAAGGTACAGGGGGGCCCCCAACCCCTACAGTAGAAATCACCTAGTAAGGTACAGGTAGGGAGCTCCAACTCTAAGTAGAACTCACCTAGTAAGGTGCAGGGAGGGAGCTCCAACACTACAGTAGAACTCACCTAGTAAGGTGCAGGTAGGGACTCCCCCCTACAGTAGAACTCACCTAGTAAGGTGCAGGTAGGGGGCTCCAACTCTACAGTAGAACTCACCTAGTTAAGGTGCGGTAGGGAGCTTCCAACTCTATTAGAACTCACCTAGTAAAAGGGACGGTAGGGAGCTCCAACTCACAGTAGAACTCACCTAGTAAGGTGCAGGTAGGGAGCTCCAACTCTATTAGAACTCACCTAGTAAGGTACAGGTAGGGAGCTCCAACTCTACAGTAGAACTCACCTAGTAAGGTAGGGAGCTCCAACTCTACAGTAGAACTCACCTAGTAAGGTAGGGAGCTCCAACTCTACAGTAGAACTCACCTAGTAAGGTGCAGGTAGGGAGCTCCAACTCTATTAGAACTCACCTAGTAGGTACAGGTTAGGGAGCTCCAAATCACAGTAGAACTCACCTAGTAAGGTGCAGGTAGGGAGCTCCACTCTATTAGAACTCACCCCAGTAGGTACAGGTAGGGAGCTCCAACTCTACAGTAGAACTCACCTAGTAAGGTGCGGTAGGGAGCTCCAAAACTACAGTGAACTCACCTAGTAAGGTAAGGTAGGGAGCCCCCAACTCTACAGTAAACTCACTAGTAAGGTGCAGGTAGGGAGCTCCAACACTACAGTAGAACTCACCTAGTAGGTACAGGTAGGAGCTCCAACTCTACAGTAGAACTCACCTAGTAAGGTACAGGTAGGGAGCTCCAACACTACCCGTAGAACTCAAACCCAGTAAGGTGCAGGTAGGGAGCTCCAACTCCACAGTAGAACTCACCTAGTAAGGTTTCAGGTAGGGAGCTCCAACCCCTACAGTAGAACTCACCTAGTAAGGTACAGGTAGGGAGCTCCAAAACTACAGTAGAACTCACCTAGTAAGGTGCAGGTAGGGCCAGGCTCTTGGTCCTTGGTTCTCTTCTGTCTGAACTGACTGGGAATATCCAAGGACAGATCTGAAGGGCAGGGGACATTTGTGGGGAAAAAATACATTTAGAATTTTCTGTTTACTTCCTGATTTGACTGAATTGAAATGGAATTGACCGAGGCCATGGGTGAACTGACAGTGGACGTGACTTACCAAGGAAAGGGTCAAACTTTATAGACTCAGTTCCACAGATCAGGCAGTTGACTTCATTCTGCAGAACACCACCAAATATAGACGTGACCACAGTAGAACTGCCTTTCCTGAAAAGACACCAACATAGTACACTTCAGATCTGGAGGGCAGGGGACATAGTACACTTCAGATCTGGAGGGCAGGGGACATAGTACACTTCAGATCTGGAGGGCAGGGGACATAGTACACTTCAGATCTGGAGGGCAGGGGACATAGTACACTTCAGATCTGGAGGGCAGGGACATAGTAAAACTTCAGATCTGGAGGGCAGGGGACATAGTACACTTCAATCTGGAGGCAGGGGACATAGTACACTTCAATTGGAGGCAGGGGACATAGTACACTTCAGATCTGGAGGGCAGGGGACATAGTACACTTCAGATCTGGAGGGCAGGGGACATAGTACACTTCAGATCTGGAGGGCAGGGGACATAGTACACTTCAGATCTGGAGGGCAGGGGACATAGTACACTTCAGATCTGGAGGGCAAGGGGACCCTAGTACACTTCAGATCTGGAGGGGGAGGGGACATAGTACACTCAGATCTGGAGGGCCCGGGGACATAGTACACTTCAATCTGGAGGGCAGGGGGACATAGTACACTTCAATCTGGAGGGCAGGGGACATAGTACAACCCTTTAGATCTGGGGGGCAGGGGACATAGTACACTTCAGATCTGGAGGGCAGGGACATAGTACACTTCAGATCTGGAGGGCGAGGGGACATAGTACACTTCAGATCTGGAGGCAGGGACATAGTACCTTCAGATCTTGGAAAGGGGGACATATTCACTTCAGATCTGGAGGCAGGACATAGACACTTCAGATTCTGGGGGGCAGGGGACATACTACAGTTCAATCTGAGGGCAGGGACATAGTACACTTCAATCTGGAGGGCAGGGGACATAGTACACTTCAGAGTACCCCTCAGCAAACAGTCCTCACAAGTTGGTACAGCAGTTTAGTAGTAGTTGTAGTAAAGTAAATAATAGTAGTATAGTAGTAGTAGTATAGTAGTAGTAAATAGAGTAGTATGTAGTAGTGTAGTATTAGTATAGTACGTAGAAGTATATAATGTAGTATTATAGTTTAGTTAGTAGTAGTATAGATTATTAAGTAGGTAGTATTAAAATTATATATAGTGAGTATTAGTATTGAGTAGTATAGTAGTTGTTAGTATACGTAGTCAGTATGTAAGTACAATTTGTGTATTAGTATAGTAGGAATAGTATATTTCAGTATTAGTGTAGGGAATAGTAGTAGTAGAATAGTAGTACAATCGTAGTAGGTAGTAGTATATCTTATATACTTTTCTTTTGGGATGTATTACTTAGTATGTAAATAGTAATTAGGTGTTAAATGTAGTGTGTAGTATATAGTTGTACGTATTAATCTAGTAGTAGTTTGGTTGTATAGTTAGTAGTAGTATTCGTTTTTAGTCTAGTCGTCGTTATTTTGTCGTCGTCGTCGTGTCTTAGTTGATAGTTCGTCCTAGTAGTTCGTCGTATGTTTGTCGTTTTCGTCTTCGTTTGTAGTGTAGTGTGTCGTGTAGTCTGTTCCCTTTCTTCTGATGTTTAAACGTCCTTTTTCCCCTCTCTCGCCGGCTTCGGTCATCTCCGCCGCGCCTTTATCATTTACAGCCCAATCAGCAGGTGATCATTCTACAAGCCCAATCACAGTGATCATTCTAACGCCCTCAGTAGCGGATCTTCTCCCCCTCAAACGCGGTATTCTACAAGCCCATCAGCAGCTGTCTTCCCACTCCCTCGTCAGCGGCATCATTTCACGGCCAATCAGCGCCTGATCATTCTAAAACAGCCCTCAGCAGCCTGATCTTCTACCCAGCCCAATCGCGCGATCATTCTCCGCCCAATTTGAGCCTGATCATTCTACACAGCCCAATCAGCAGCATGATCATTCTACCAGCCCAATCAGCAGCCTGATCATTCACAACAGCCCAATCGAAGTCGACCGGATCATTCTAACACAGCCCAAACACAGCCTGATCATTCTACACAGCCCAATCAGCAGCCTGATCATTCTACACAGCCCAATCAGCAGCATGATCATTCTACACAGCCCAATCAGCAGCCTGATCATTCTACACAGCCCAATCAGCAGCATGATCATTCTACACAGCCCAATCAGCAGCCTGATCATTCTACACAGCCCAATCAGCAGCCGGATCATTCTACAACAGCCCAATCAGCAGCCTGATCATTCTACCAGCCCAATCAGCAGCCTGATCATTCTACACAGCCCAATCAGCAACATGATCATTCTACAAACACGCCCAATCACAGCCTGATCATTCTACACAGCCAATCAGCAGCATGAATCATTCTTACACACCCCAAACAGCGGCTGATCATTCTACACAGCCCAATCAGCAGCCGGATCATTCTACACAGCCCAATCAGCAGCCTGATCATTCTACACAGCCCAATCAGCAGCCTGATCATTCCCCCTACACACAGCCCAATCAGCAGCCTGATCATTCTACAAAAGCCCATCAGCAGCCTGATCATTCTAAAACCCGCCCAATCGCAGCTTATCATTCTAAACACCCAATCAGCAGGCTATCATTTACCAACCCCAATAGCACCGTCAACAAAACCCAAATTTAAGCAGTGCCTGTTTCAACAGCTCACAGATGACAATGTATTCTACAAGCCCTGCCCTGTTACCCAAAGCCCAGCACCCTATCACCCAAACAGCGACCAAAACAGCACCACTCTACACAAACAGCCCAACAGAGCAACCATCCACCCCCGAGCAACTCCCAAAAAACCCAATCCACCCAAGACAGCCGTTTTAAAAACACCCAACTCTCACAAAAGGATCCCCCAAAAAAAAGACCAACCCTCCCCGGTAGGGCCTAAAGAGCAGAGCACCAACTCTCACCACAGAGACAAGCTTTCCTAAAGAGCAGAGCAACCAACTCTCACCACAGAGACAAGCCTCCCTAAAGAGCAAGCACCAACTCTCACCACAGAGACAGCTTTCCCCAAAAAGCGACACCAACTCTCCACCACAGAGACAACGTCCTAAAGGCAGAGCACCACTCTCACCAAGAGAAAAACTCCCTAAAGAGCAGAGGCACCAACTCTCACCACAGAGACAAGCGTTCCCAAAGACAAGCACCAACTCTCACCACGAGACAGCGTACCTAAAGAGCAGAGCACCAACTCTCACCACAGAGACAAGCGTAACCTAAAGAGGCAGAGCACCAACCTCCACCACAGAGACAAGGCGTCCCCTAAAGAGCAGGATCACCAACTCTCACCACAGAGAACCAAAGCGTACCCTAAAAGAGACAGAGCACCACAACTCATCACAACCAGAGGGACAAGCATCCCTAAAGAGCATAGCACCACTCCACCACCAGAGACAGCGTCCTAAAGAGCAGAGCACCAACTCTCACCACAGAGACAAATCTTACCTAAAGAGCCAGAGCACCAACTCTCACCACGAGACAGCGGACCTAAAGCAAGCACACCAACCCACCACAAGCCCGTCCCTAAGAGCAGCACCACTCTCACCACCAGAGACAAGCGTAGCCTAAAGAGCAGAGCACCAACTCTCACCACAGAGACAAGCGTACCTAAAGAGCAGAGCACCAACTCTCACCACAGAGACAAGCGTCCCTAAAGAGCAGAGCACCAACTCTCACCACAGAGACAAGCGTACCTAAAGAGCAGAGCACCAACTCTCACCACAGAGACAAGCCTCCCTAAAGAGCGGAGCACCAACTCTCACCACAGAGACAAGCGTACCTAAAGAGCAGAGCACCAACTCTCACCACAGAGACAAGCATCCCTAAAGAGCAGAGCACCAACTCTCCACCAGAGACAAGCGTACCTAAAAGAGCGACACCAACTCCCCACCAGAGACAAGCGTACCTAAGAGCAGAGCACCAACTCTCACCAGAACAGCGTACCTAAAGAGCAGAGCACCAAATCTCACCAGAGACAACGGTACCTAAAGAGCGAGCACCACTCTCACCACAGAGACAAGCGTACCTAAAGAGGGAAGCACCAACTCTCACCACAGAGACAAGCTCCCCAAAGAGCGAGCACCAACTCCCACAGAGACAAGCTACCTAAAGAGCGGGGCAAACCCAAATCTCACCACAGAGACAAGCGTACCTAAAGAGCAGAGCACCAACTCTCACCACAGAGACAAGCGTACCTAAAGAGCAGAGCCACCAACTCTCACCCAGAGACAAGCGTCCCTAAAGAGCAGAGCACCAACTCTCACCAAGAGACAAGCGTACCTAAAGAGCAGAGCACCAACTCTCACCACAGAACCCCAAGCGTCCTAAAGAGCAGAGCACCAACTCTCACCACAGAGACAAGCGTACCTAAAGAGCAGAGCACCAACTCTCACCACAGAGACAAGCGTACCTAAAGAGCAGAGCACCAACTCTCACCACAGAGACAAGCGTACCTAAAGAGCAGAGCACCAACTCTCACCACAGAGACAAGCGTCCCTAAAGAGCAGAGCACCAACTCTCACCACAGAGACAAGCGTACCTAAAGAGCAGAGCACCAACTCTCACCACAGAGAAAAAGGGCCCCAAAAACCCAGACCAATTCTCCAAGGAAAGGGACCAAAATCAAACACCACTTTACACAGGGAACCAAACGGTAAATAAAGGAGGGCAAAACCAAAAAACTTCTTTTTTAAAAACAGAAGAAATCCCTAAAAAAAAGAGGACATTCAGAGTCAGAAGCCTGATGTAGTCATTGCGTCCTAGGAATATGGGACCAAATACTAAACTTTTGACTACTTTAATACACTAAGTGAATTTGTCCAAATACTTAGAGACACGTTTAAATCGGGGGGACTAAAAACAAAGTAACTTCATTTCTAAACGGTAAAACAGATATGAAAATACCCTAAAAATAAAAGGTGACATTCTGTACTGTCACCTCGTAAAATGTTTGAGTATGGCCTTGTCTGTCCCCTAAGCCACCTGCTGTGTTAAATATACTTCAGGGTGCAGCTTCTCAACTGTTGTATTCTACCTGAAATCCAGACGCAATGGCCGGCCAATGGCCCCTGTACATGGAAACACCAGACAGACACTACTTTCTAATCAGAGTAGAAAGGAAGTGATCTTACATGCAGCATTTGCCCCCTGTGGTGGGTAGTTTCACCCCGTCCAGGGGAGGACCCACGGGGGGCAAAAGGGTTGGCCTGGGTTAAACTTTGGGCAAACATTCCGGGTTTTGGAAAGGGGTCTGTAACGGTTACTTCGGGGATTGGCCAACAGGTACCGGGGAGGAACCAGAGTACTGCGGGTTAGCACCCGGGAGGACACAACAGGGTTACACAACAGGGTTACTGTAACAGGGTTAGGACACAACAGGGTTACTGCAACAGGGTTAGGACACAACAGGGTTACTGTAACAGGGTTAGGACACAACAGGGTTACACAACGGGGTTACTGTAACAGGGTTAGGACACAACAGGGTTTTCCAACAGGGTTAGCACACAGGGGTTTCTGTAACAGGTTGGTTACTTGTAACGGGTTAGACACAACAGGGTTACACAACAGGGTTAGGACACAACAGGGTTACTGTAACGGGGGTTTGGACACAACAGGTTACACAACAGGGTTAGGACACACAACAGGTTACCAACAGGTTAGGACACAACAGGTTAACACAACGGGTTTTGGACACAACAGGGTTACTGTAACGGGGTTAGGACACAACAGGGTTACACAACAGGGTTAGGACACAACAGGGTTACTGTAACGGGGTTAGGACACAACAGGGTTACACAACAGGGTTAGGACACAACAGGGTTACTGTAACAGGGTTAGGACACAACAGGGTTACTGGGTAACAGGATTAAGACATCAATGTAACGGTCAGACATGACACAGGGTCAGCACATCAACATGGTGTTATGTGTGTCAGACATTTCAGAGGCCACTGAGTTACATGTCTAGCATCAGCGGTGTTCGAGACCACCTAAAGCAAGACCGATTCAAGACCAAGACAAGTTTCAGACCAATTTACTCATTTAAAAAGTGTTAGCCGACATGGCTAATGGACTGACTGGCAGTGACTGACAAGAGAAAAACTGCTGATGCACAACCATGAAATGGTTACCCCACGTTATGAAATGGTTACCCCACGTTATGAAATGGTTACCCCACGTTATGAAATGGTTACCCCACGTTATGAAATGGTTACCCCACGTTATGAAATGGTTACCCCGCGTTATGAAATGGTTACCCCAGGTTATGAAATGGTTACCCCGCGTTATGAAAGGGTTACCCCGCGTTATGAAAGGGTTACCCTGCGTTATGAAAGGGTTACCCCGCGTTATGAAAGGGTTACCCCGCGTTATGAAAGGGTTACCCCGCGTTATGAAAGGGTTACCCCGCGTTATGAAAGGGTTACCCCGCGTTATGAAAGGGTTACCCCGCGTTATGAAAGGGTTACCCCACGTTATGAAAGGGTTACCCCGCGTTATGAAAGGGTTACCCCACGTTATGAAATGGTTACCCCACGATATGAAATGGTTACCCCACGATATGAAATGGTTACCCCACGTATGAAATGGTTCCCCCACGTTATGAAATGGTTACCCCCACGTTATGAAATGGTTACCCCACGTTATGAAAGGGTTACCCCACGTTATGAAAAGGGTTACCCCACGTTATGAAATGGTTACCCCACGTTATGAAATGGTTACCCCACGATATGAAATGGTTACCCCACGATATGAATGGTTACCCCACGTTATGAAATGGTTACCCCACGTTATGAAATGGTTACCCCACTTAAGTACCCGTTATGAAATGGTTACCCCACGTTATGAAAGGGTTACCCCACGTTATGAAATGGTTACCCTACGTTATGAAATGGTTACCCCACGTTATGAAATGGTTACCCCACGTTATGAAATGGTTACCCCACGTTATGAAATGGTTACCCCACGTTATGAAATGGTTACCCCACGTTATGAAATGGTTACCCCACGTTATGAAATGGTTACCCCACGTTATGAAATGGTTACCCCACATTATGAAATGATTACCCCACGTTATGAAATGGTTACCCCACGTTATGAAATGGTTACCCCACGTTATGAAATGGTTACCCCACGTTATGAAATAGTTACCCCACGTTATGAAATGGTTACCCCACGTTATGAAATGGTTACCCCACGTTATGAAATGGTTACCCCACGTTATGAAATAGTTACCCCACGTTATGAAATGGTTACCCCACGTTATGAAATGGTTACCCCACGTTATGAAATGGTTACCCCACGTTATGAAATGGTTATCCCACATTATGAAATGGTTACCTATAACTGGTTACTATTCTACATTAAAATGAGTGGTCCTCTGTAGTTCAGTTAGTAGAACATGGTCCTCTGTAGTTCAGTTAGTAGAACATGGTCCTCTGTAGTTCAGTTAGTAGAACATGGTCCTCTGTAGTTCAGTTAGTAGAACATGGTCCTCTGTAGTTCAGTTAGTAGAACATGGTCCTCTGTAGCTCAGTTAGTAGAGCATGGTCCTCTGTAGTTCAGTTAGTAGAACATGGTCCTCTGTAGTTCAGTTAGTAGAGCATGGTCCTCTGTAGTTCAGTTAGTAGAACATGGTCCTCTCTAGTTCAGTTAGTAGAGCATGGTCCTCTGTAGTTCAGTTAGTAGAGCATGGTCCTCTGTAGTCAAGTTAGTAGAGCATGGTCCTCTGTAGTTCAGTTAGTAGAGCATGGTCCTCTGTAGTTCAGTTAGTAGAGCATGGTCCTCTGTAGTTCAGTTAGTAGAGCATGGTCCTCTGTAGTTCAGTTAGTAGAACATGGTCCTCTGTAGTTCAGTTAGTAGAACATGGTCCTCTGTAGATCAGTTAGTAGAACATGGTCCTCTGCAGTTCAGTTAGTAGAACATGGTCCTCTGTAGTTCAGTTAGTAGAACATGGTCCTCTCTAGTTCAGTTAGTAGAACATGGTCCTCTGTAGTTCAGTTAGTAGAACATGGTCCTCTGTAGTTCAGTTAGTAGAGCATGGTCCTCTGTAGTTCAGTTAGTAGAACATGGTCCTCTGTAGTTCAGTTAGTAGAGCATGGTCCTCTGAAGTAAAGTTAGTAGAGCATGGTCCTCTGTAGTTCAGTTAGTAGAACATGGTCCTCTGTAGTTCAGTTAGTAGAGCATGGTCCTCTGAAGTAAAGTTAGTAGAGCATGGTCCTCTGTAGTTCAGTTAGTAGAACATGGTCCTCTGTAGTTCGGTTAGTAGAACATGGTGCTCTGTAGTTCAGTTAGTAGAGCATGGTCCTCTGTAGTTCAGTTAGTAGAGCATGGTCCTCTGTAGTTCAGTTAGTAGAGCATGGTCCTCTGTAGTTCAGTTAGTAGAGCATGGTCCTCTGTAGTTCAGTTAGTAGAGCATGGTCCTCTGTAGTTCAGTTAGTAGAGCATGGTCCTCTGTAGTTCAGTTAGTAGAGCATGGTTCTCTGTAGTTAGTAGAGCATGGTCCTCTGTAGTTAGTAGAGCATGGTCCTCTGTAGTTCAGTTAGTAAAACATGGTCCTCTGTAGTTCAGTTAGTAAAACATGGTCCTCTGTAGTTCAGTTAGTAGAGCATGGTCCTCTGTAGTTAGTAGAGCATGGTCCTCTGTAGTTCAGTTAGTAGAACATGGTCCTCTGTAGTTCAGTTAGTAGAGCATGGTCCTCTGTAGTTCAGTTAGTAGAACATGGTCCTCTGTAGTTCAGTTAGTAGAACATGGTCCTCTGTAGATCAGTTAGTAGAACATGGTCCTCTGTAGTTCAGTTAGTAGAACATGGTCCTCTGTAGTTCAGTTAGTAGAACATGGTCCTCTCTAGTTCAGTTAGTAGAACATGGTCCTCTGTAGTTCAGTTAGTAGAACATGGTCCTCTGTAGTTCAGTTAGTAGAACATGGTCCTCTGTAGTTCAGTTAGTAGAACATGGTCCTCTGTAGTTCAGTTAGTAGAGCATGGTCCTCTGTAGTTCAGTTAGTAGAACATGGTCCTCTGTAGTTCAGTTAGTAGAGCATGGTCCTCTGAAGTTAGTAGAGCATGGTCCTCTGTAGTTCAGTTAGTAGAGCATGGTCCTCTGTAGTTCAGTTAGTAGAGCATAGTCCTCTGTAGTTCAGTTAGTAGAGCATGGTCCTCTGTAGTTAGTAGAGCATGGTCCTCTGTAGTTAGTAGAGCATGGTCCTCTGTAGTTCAGTTAGTAAAACATGGTCCTCTGTAGTTCAGTTAGTAGAACATGGTCCTCTGTAGTTCAGTTAGTAGAGCATGGTCCTCTGTAGTTAGTAGAGCATGGTCCTCTGTAGTTCAGTTAGTAGAACATGGTCCTCTGTAGTTAGTAGAACATGGTCCTCTGTAGTTCAGTTAGTAGAGCACGGTCCTCTGTAGTTCAGTTAATAGAGCATGGTCCTATGTAGTTCAGTTAGTAGAGCACGGTCCTCTGTAGTTCAGTTAATAGAGCATGGTCCTATGTAGTTCAGTTAGTAGAGCATGGTCCTCTGTAGTTCAGTTAGTAGAACATGGTCCTCTGTAGTTCAGTTAGTAGAACATGGTCCTCTGTAGTTCAGTTAGTAGAACATGGTCCTCTGTAGTTCAGTTAGTAGAACATGGTCCTCTGTAGTTCAGTTAGTAGAGCATGATCCTCTGTAGTTCAGTTAGTAGAGCATGGTCCTCTGTAGTTCAGTTAGTAGAACATGGTCCTCTGTAGTTCAGTTAGTAGAGCATGGTCCTCTGAAGTAAAGTTAGTAGAACATGGTCCTCTGTAGTTCAGTTAGTAGAACATGGTCCTCTGTAGTTCGGTTAGTAGAACATGGTGCTCTGTAGTTCAGTTAGTAGAGCATGGTCCTCTGTAGTTCAGTTAGTAGAGCATGGTCCTCTGTAGTTCAGTTAGTAGAGCATGGTCCTCTGTAGTTCAGTTAGTAGAGCATGGTCCTCTGTAGTTCAGTTAGTAGAACATGGTCCTCTGTAGTTCAGTTAGTAGAACATGGTCCTCTGTAGTTCAGTTAGTAGAACATGGTCCTCTGTAGTTCAGTTAGTAGAGCATGGTCCTCTGTAGTTCAGTTTGTAGAGCATGGTCCTCTGTAGTTCAGTTAGTAGAGCATGGTCCTCTGTAGTTCAGTTGGTAGAGCATGGTCCTCTGTAGTTCAGTTAGTAGAACATTGTCCTCTGTAGTTCAGTTAGTAGAGCATGGTCCTCTGTAGTTCAGTTAGTAGAACATGGTCCTCTGTAGTTCAGTTAGTAGAACATGGTCCTCTGTAGTTCAGTTAGTAGAGCATGGTCCTCTGTAGTTCAGTTAGTAGAACATGGTCCTCTGTAGTTCAGTTAGTAGAGCATGGTCCTCTGTAGTTCAGTTAGTAGAACATGGTGCTCTGTACTTCAGTTAGTAGAGCATGGTCCTCTGTAGTTCAGTTAGTAGAGCATGGTCCTCTGTAGTTCAGTTAGTAGAGCATGGTCCTCTGTAGTTCAGTTAGTAGAGCATGGTCCTCTGTAGTTCAGTTAGTAGAGCATGGTCCTCTGTAGTTCAGTTGGTAGAACATGGTCCTCTGTAGTTCAGTTAGTAGAACATGGTCCTCTGTAGTTCAGTTAGTAGAGCATGGTCCTCTGTAGTTCAGTTAGTAGAGCATGGTCCTCTGTAGTTAGTAGAGCATGGTCCTCTGTAGTTCAGTTAGTAGAACATGGTCCTCTGTAGTTCAGTTAGTAGAGCATGGTCCTCTGTAGTTCAGTTGGTAGAACATGGTCCCTCTGTAGTTCAGTTAGTAGAGCATGGTCCTCTGTAGTTCAGTTAGTAGAGCATGGTCCTCTGTAGTTAGTAGAGCATGGTCCTCTGTAGTTCAGTTAGTAGAACATGGTCCTCTGTAGTTCAGTTAGTAGAGCATGGTCCTCTGTAGTTCAGTTAGTAGAGCATGGTCCTCTGTAGTTTCAGTTGGTAGAACATGGTCCTCTGTAGTTCAGTTAGTAGAACATGGTCCTCTGTAGTTCAGTTAGTAGAACATGGTCCTCTGTAGTTCAGTTAGTAGAGCATGGTCCTCTGTAGTTAGTAGAGCATGGTCCTCTGTAGTTCAGTTAGTAGAGCATGGTCCTCTGTAGTTCAGTTGGTAGAGCATGGTCCTCTGTAGTTCAGTTAGTAGAACATTGTCCTCTGTAGTTCAGTTAGTAGAGCATGGTCCTCTGTAGTTCAGTTAGTAGAACATGGTCCTCTGTAGTTCAGTTAGTAGAACATGGTCCTCTGTAGTTCAGTTAGTAGAACATGGTCCTCTGTAGTTCAGTTAGTAGAGCATGGTCCTCTGTAGTTCAGTTAGTAGAACATGGTCCTCTGTAGTTCAGTTAGTAGAGCATGGTCCTCTGTAGTTCAGTTAGTAGAGCATGGTCCTCTGTAGTTCAGTTGGTAGAACATGGTCCTCTGTAGTTCAGTTAGTAGAGCATGGTCCTCTGTAGTTCAGTTAGTAGAACATGGTCCTCTGTAGTTCAGTTAGTAGAACATGATCCTCTGTAGTTCAGTTAGTAGAACATGGTCCTCTGTAGTTCAGTTAGTAGAACATGGTCCTCTGTAGTTCCCGAATGCACTGTATTTTGACTGAGCTCCTAATGATGTGTTTAACACGTCTGTGACCCATACGTTAAGGCTGCTTCAGACATTCAGAACGGTGATAAAACGCATGCTGAGGGCAGATACAGCCAGTGCAAATGACACTAACAGATCTATAGTAGATAAAGACTCAACAGAGGTAATAAGACACTCTTCCCTACCAGCCAATTCACAAAGTTCTGACGAGTGCGACAAAGTCTGAGGATATTTTTCAACCAAAGTAAAGGACAGTAATGCTACAAGTAGGACGCTCAGGTTTTCAATAGACGATAAGATGTATCATGAAAGGAGTATTTGGCTGACTATTGCGCTGACTGAATAGGAGCTGAAAGAGGTTTTTACTCCACTGGTCTCGGGAAGAAATGACGAGTCCTCAATGTCCGAGAATAAAAATGTATCCGACATCGAGACGTGACACTCAATTTTCGGTCTCAAGTACTACAACACTGCCACAAAGAGTCTCCGAGTAAGTGTCGATTTAGGATCAGGACCCAACCTGTCCATTTAAAATCATATCATATGATCTGAAAGGCCAAACTGATCGTAGATCAGTTCTCCTACTCCGAGATGCGTTATGGATACGGGCCCAGATCCCAACTTTAAATCAGAGGGGAAAAACCAAATTGAGCAGACATGTCTGTCAAAGTACCTGAAGCTGGGCATGATTTTCCAGATAACGTAGAATAAAGAGTCTGGGCTGAAGGCTGTTGGGCCACCATGCCACAGATAACACAGGGTCTTCCTCAACTCCTCCACCAAGGACCTGGGAAACAGAGACAAACATAGGACTACTGTCAATACCAGGCACCTTCAACAGCACAACTCCTCCACCAAGGACCTGGGAAACAGAGACAAACATAGGACTACTGTCAATACCAGGCACCTTCAACAGCACAACACCTCCACCAAGGACCTGGGAAACAGAGACAAACATAGGACTACTGTCAATACCAGGCACCTTCAACAGCACAACACCTCCACCAAGGACCTGGGAAACAGAGACAAACATAGGACTACTGTCAATACCAGGCACCTTCAACAGACAAACATAGGACTACTGTCAATACCAGGCACCTTCAACAGCACAACTCCTCCACCAAGGACCTGGGAAACAGAGACAAACATAGGACTACTGTCAATACCAGGCACCTTCAACAGCACAACTCCTTCACCAAGGACCTGGGAAACAGAGACAAACATAGGACTACTGTCAATACCAGGCACCTTCAACAGACAAACATAGGACTACTGTCAATACCAGGCACCTTCAACAGCACAACTCCTTCAGTTAAAACATCTTCTGAGCTGCTGACTAACTCTAAACCAGAGGGTCTTCAACTGGCGGCTGGCGGGCCAAATCTGGCCGGCAAGCTGATTTTATGTGGCCCGCCAAGGTAGTCTTGGTAATGTATTTTTATTGGATTTGTTGTTGTTTTTGTTTAAAGTAATGCTGTTGTATTAGGGCTGAGCGGTATACCGTATTTTACCATATACTGGTATTGATGCACGGAGCGGTTTGGGTTTTACTTTACCTTCTATAAAAAGGTATTTTGATGTTTGGTTTGTTAAATGGGATACGCTGTATGTAATGTCCTCATCTCTCTCCATGCTGCTTTCTACTCAGCTCAGACTCTTTAGGTCTTTGTTATCTGGAAAATGTAGACCTAAATCAGCATGTTGTTTGTGCAACAGTATCCTCTAAATCAAAGAGAAATACGCCAAGCAAGAATATGTTAGCTACATTAAAAAGCTAAGAGAAAACATTCAATGTAGCCAAAGGTTATAGGGTCCCCTAAGAAACGCTTATCAACACTTTGGTTCCTACCGTGTCACAATAAATCCTCCCTTGCATTTTCATTCGTTGTCATGTCAAACACTGTATTCAAAATGGCCACTATTATATTCTAACTATAGAAGCAGAACAATTATATTATAAGCAGAACAATCATTCTATTTCCATGATTCTAACAGTTCACCCAAGAGTTTTGCTCTAAATCACAATTGCAACATTTGGTTAAAATAGGCCTGTAAATTACTGTGAAATATTTATTTCTTATACCGTGATATGATATTTGGTCATACCGCCTAGCCATATGGTGTATTTGTGACTCTCACATGCGGGTACATTTTGGCATTGGCGGGTAAGATGTCCATTTCAGGGGACAACAGTGGGAGCGTTTCATACAATAATGAAGTAAGATCACATTTATAGCTAAATAAATGCTGCAGTAGCGGTTTTCAAAGTATTTCTGCCATTTTGTTTCATAGCTGGTAAATGAATCGCACAAATAACTATATCCCACCTGGCGCTGCATCACTGTCTGGCTGGGGGCTGCGCACACGGAGTTAAGCGCTGAGTGAGAGATTCATTTTTAGAAGCGCTGCGCACACCGAGTTAAGCGCTGAGTGAGAGATTCATTTTCAGGCATAAAAATTGGTCTAATTTAATCTAAACGAAAGTCTACTAAAAGTGAGACTTTGTCCTCATGTTTCTTGGCTATTTAGATTTTGTTCACAAGCTAGGTTGCTTTTCAACGTCTGAATATCAACTGCTAGGGAAGAGAACAGCTGCTGGTCGGACTCAATCACACAGGCACATGACTCTAGTGGCCCTGTTACCACGGTAACTTCCAGCCCTTAAAGGGGCAGCTGAACATTTGTCTCATCTGTGATGTTTTGGTTAAAAGAAATTGAGCAATATTACTTTTTAATAGTAATACATTTATTGTTTTAGAAACAAAGCATGCTCAACTGTTATGTTTTTTTTGTGTAAATGTTTTGTTTTGGCTTGTAACATTTTGGCTGGTGGACCAAAAAGTTAGCTTCAGGCCCTGCAAACACACGTAAGACCTTACACACTGGTGTCTCCCTGGCTGCGGGTGTGGTACATCCTCCGCCCTGCAGTCTTCCCGCTCCGCAGCGCCACCGCTGGCAGCTCCTTGAAATAACAGCTGAACTGCTGGATGTTGCTGGAATAGAAACAGCTTCTTATCACCTTAACAGTTTAACACAGCTTCTTACATTTACATTTACATGTACATTTTAGTCATTTAGCAGACGCTCTTATCCAGAGCGACTTACAGTTAGTGAATACATATACAGTGGGGGAAAAAAGAATTTAGTCAGCCACCAATTGTGCAAGTTCTCCCACTTAAAAAGATGAGAGAGGCCTGTAATTTTCATCATAGGTACACATCAACTATGACAGACAAATTGAGGTTTTTTTTCCCAGAAAATCACATTGTAGGATTTTTTATGAATTTATTTGCAAACTATGGTGGAAAATAAGTATTTGGTATCATTGTCATGCTGAAAGACCCAGCCACGTTTCATCTTCAATGCCCTTGCTGATGGAAGGAGGTTTTCACTCAAAATATCACGATACATGGCCCCATTCATTCTTTCCTTTACACGGATCAGTCGTCCTGGTCCCTTTGCAGAAAAACAGCCCCAAAGCATGATGTTTCCACCCCCATGCTTCACAGTAGGTATGGTGTTCTTTGGATGCAACTCAGCATTCTTTGTCCTCCAAACACGACAAGTTGAGTTTTTACCAAAAAGTTATATTTTGGTTTCATCTGACCATATGACATTCTCCCAATCCTCTTCTGGATCATCCAAATGCACTCTAGCAAAACTTCAGACGGGCCTGGACATGTACTGGCTTAAGCAGGGGGACACGTCTGGCACTGCAGGATTTGAGTCCCTGGCGGCGTAGTGTGTTACTGATGGTAGGCTTTGTTACTTTGGTCCCAGCTCTCTGCAGGTCATTCACTAGGTCCCCCCGTGTGGTTCTGGGATTTTTGCTCACCGTTCTTGTGATCATTTTGACCCCACGGGGTGAGATCTTGCGTGGAGCCCCAGATCGAGGGAGATTATCAGTGGTCTTGTATGTCTTCCATTCCTAATAATTGCTCCCACAGTTGATTTCTTCAAACCAAGCTGCTTACCTATTGCAGATTCAGTCTTCCCAGCCTGGTGCAGGTCTACAATTTTGTTTCTGGTGTCCTTTGACAGCTCTTTGGTCTTGGCCATAGTGGAGTTTGGAGTGTGACTGTTTGAGGTTGTGGACAGGTGTCTTTTATACTGATAACAAGTTCAAACAGGTGCCATTAATACAGGTAACGAGTGGAGGACAGAGGAGCCTCTTAAAGAAGAAGTTACAGGTCTGTGAGAGCCAGAAATCTTGCTTGTTTGTAGGTGACCAAATACTTATTTTCCACCATAATTTGCAAATAAATTCATAAAAAATCCTACAATGTGATTTTCTGGATTTTTTTTTCTCAATTTGTCTGTCCTAGTTGATGTGTACCTATGATGAAAAGTACAGGCCTCTCTCATCTTTTTAAGTGGGAGAACTTGCACAATTGGTGGCTGACTAAATACTTTTTTCCCCCACTGTATATATACAGTGGGGAGAACAAGTATTTGATGCACTGCCGATTTTGCAGGTTTTCCTACTTACAAAGCATGTAGAGGTCTGTAATTTTTATCATAGGTACACTTCAACTGTGAGAGACGGAATCTAAAACAACAATCCAGAAAATCACATTGTATGATTTTTAAGTAATTAATTTGCATTTTATTGCATGACATAATTATTTGATACATCAGAAAAGCAGAACTTAATATTTGGTACAGAAACCTTTTTTTGCAATTACAGAGATCATACGTTTCCTGTAGGTCTTGACCAGGTTTGCACACACTGCAGCAGGGATTTTGGCCCACTCCTCCATACAGACCTTCTCCAGATCCTTCAGGTTTCGGGGCTGTCGCTGGGCAATACAGACTTTCAGCTCCCTCCAAAGATTTTCTATTGGGTTCAGGTCTGGAGACTGGCTAGGCCACTCCAGGACCTTGAGATGCATCTTACGGAGCCACTCCTTAGTTGCCCTGGCTGTGTGTTTCGGGTCGTTGTCATGCTGGAAGACCCAGCCACGACCCATCTTCAATGCTCTTACTGAGGGAAGGAGGTTGTTGGCCAAGATCTCGCGATACATGGCCCCATCCATCCTCCCCTCAATACGGTGCAGTCGTCCTGTCCCCTTTGCAGAAAAGCATCCCCAAAGAATGATGTTTCCACCTCCATGCTTCACGGTTGGGATGGTGTTCTTGGGGTTGTACTTATCCTTCTTCTTCCTCCAAACACGGCGAGTGGAGTTTAGACCAAAAAGCTCTATTTTTGTCTCATCAGACCACATTACCTTCTCCCATTCCTCCTCTTGATCATCCAGATGGTCATTGGCAAAGTTCAGACGGGCCTGGACATGCGCTGGCTTGAGCAGGGGGACCTTGCGTGCGCTGCAGGATTTAATCCATGACGGCGTAGTGTGTTTACTAATGGTTTTCTTTGAGACTGTGGTCCCAGTTCTCTTCAGGTCATTGACCAGGTCCTGCCGTGTAGTTCTGGGCTGATCCCTCACCTTCCTCATGATCATTGATGCCCCACGAGGTGAGATCTTGCATGGAGCCCCAGACCGAGGGTGATTGACCGTCATCTTGAACTTCTTCCATTTTTTAATAATTGCGCCTGGTCATGACTACAGCCCACTGAGCCAGACAGTAGGCCATGACTACAGCCCACTGAGCCAGACAGTAGGCCATGACTACAGCCCACTGAGCCAGACAGTAGGTCCATGACTACAGCCCACTGAGCCAGACAGTAGGCCATGACTACAGCCCACTGAGCCAGACAGTAGGCCATGACTACAGCCCACTGAGCCAGACAGTAGGCCATGACTACAGCCCACTGAGCCAGACAGTAGGCCATGACTACAGCCCACTGAGCCAGACAGTAGGCCATGACTACAGCCCACTGAGCCAGACAGTAGGCCATGACTACAGCCCACTGAGCCAGACAGTAGGCCATGACTACAGCCCACTGAGCCAGACAGTAGGCCATGACTACAGCCCACTGAGCCAGACAGTAGGCCATGACTACAGCCCACTGAGCAGACAGTAGGCCATGACTACAGCCCACTGAGCCAGACAGTAGGCCATGACTACAGCCCACTGAGCCAGACAGTAGGTCCATGACTACAGACCACTGAGCCAGACGTAGGTCATGATAGACACTGAGCCAGGGGTCCTACAGCCCACTGAGCCAGACAGTAGGCCATGACTACAGACCACTGAGCCAGACAGTAGGTCATGACTACAGACCACTGAGCCAGAGACTGGCCATGACTACAGACCACTGAGCCAGAGACTGGTCATGACTACAGCCCACTGAGCCAGACAGTAGGTCATGACTACAGACCACTGAGCCAGACAGTAGGTCATGACTACAGACCACTGAGCCAGACAGTAGGCCATGACTACAGCCCACTGAGCCAGACAGTAGGTCATGACTACAGACCACTGAGCCAGACAGTAGGTCATGACTACAGACCACTGAGCCAGACAGTAGGTCATGACTACAGACCACTGAGCCAGAGACTGGTCATGACTACAGCCCACTGAGCCAGACAGTAGGCCATGACTACAGACCACTGAGCCAGAGACTGGTCATGACTACAGACCACTGAGCCAGAGACTGGTCATGACTACAGACCACTGAGCCAGACAGTAGGCCATGACTACAGCCCACTGAGCCAGACAGTAGGTCATGACTACAGCCCACTGAGCCAGAGACTGGTCATGACTACAGACCACTGAGCCAGACAGTAGGTCATGACTACAGACCACTGAGCCAGAGACTGGTCATGACTACAGACCACTGAGCCAGACAGTAGATCATGACTACAGACCACTGAGCCAGAGACTGGTCATGACTACAGACCACTGAGCCAGACAGTAGGTCATGACTACAGACCACTGAGCCAGACAGTAGGTCATGACTACAGCCCACTGAGCCAGACAGTAGGTCATGACTACAGACCACTGAGCCAGACAGTAGGTCATGACTACAGACCACTGAGCCAGACAGTAGGCCATGACTACAGCCCACTGAGCCAGACAGTAGGCCATGACTACAGCCCACTGAGCCAGACAGTAGGTCATGACTACAGACCACTGAGCCAGACAGTAGGTCATGACTACAGACCACTGAGCCAGACAGTAGGTCATGACTACAGCCCACTGAGCCAGACAGTAGGTCATGACTACAGCCCACTGAGCCAGACAGTTGGCCATGACTACAGACCACTGAGCCAGACAGTTGGCCATGACTACAGACCACTGAGCCAGACAGTAGGCCATGATTACAGCCCACTGAGCCAGAGACTGGCCATGACTACAGCCCACTGAGCCAGAGACTGGTCATGACTACAGCCCACTGAGCCAGAGACTGGTCATGACTACAGCCCACTGAGCCAGACAGTAGGCCATGATTACAGCCCACTGAGCCAGACAGTTGGCCATGACTACAGACCACTGAGCCAGACAGTAGGCCATGATTACAGCCCACTGAGCCAGAGACTGGTCATGACTACACACCACTGAGCCAGACAGTAGGTCATGACTACAGACCACTGAGCCAGAGACTGGTCATGACTACAGCCCACTGAGCCAGACAGTAGGTCATGACTACAGACCACTGAGCCAGACAGTAGGCCATGACTACAGCCCACTGAGCCAGACAGTAGGCCATGACTACAGCCCACTGAGCCAGACAGTAGGCCATGAACTACAGCCCACTGAGCCAGACAGTAGGTCATGACTACAGCCCACGAGCCAGACAGTAGGCCATGACTACAGCCCACTGAGCCAGACAGATAGCCATGACTACAGCCCACATGTAGGCCCATGACTACAGCCCACTGAGCAGACAGTAGGCCATGACTACAGCCCACTGAGCCAGACAGTAGGCCATGACTACAGCCACCACTGAGCCAAGACCAGGTAGGTCCATGACTACAAGCCCAACTGAGCCAGACAGTAGGCCATGACTAACAGCCCACTGAGCCAGACAGTAGGCCATGACTACAGACCACATGAGCCAGACAGTAGGCCATGACTACAGACCCACTGAGCCCAGACAGTAGGCCATGACTACAGCCCACGAGCCAGACAGTAGGCCATGACTACAGACCACAGAGCCAGACAGTAGGCCATGACTACAGCCCACTGAGCCAGACAGTAGGCCAGGATACAGCCCACATGAGGCCCAGACAGTAGGTCATGACTAGCGCCCACTGAGCCAGACAGTAGGCCATGACTACAGCCCATGAGCCAGACGTAGGCCCATGACTACAGCCCACTGAGCCAGACAGTAGGTCATGACTACAGCCACTGAGCCAGACAGTAGGCCATGACTACAGCCCATGAGCCCAGACAGTAGGCCATGACTACAGCCCACTGAGCCAGACAGTAGGTCATGACTACAGCCCACTGAGCCAGACAGTAGGTCATGACTACAGCCCACTGAGCCAGACAGTAGGCCATGACTACAGCCCACTGAGCCAGACAGTAGGTCATGACTACAGCCCACTGAGCCACGACAGCAGGCCATGACTACAGCTCCACTGAGCCAGACAGAGGCCATGACTACAGCCCACTGAGCCAGACAGTAGGCCATGACTACAGCCCACTGAGCCAGACAGTAGGCCATGACTACAGCCCACTGAGCCAGACAGTAGGCCATGACTACAGCCCACTGAGCCAGACAGTAGGCCATGACTACAGCCCACTGAGCCAGACAGTAGGCCATCCACACAACACAGGCCATATTGAGGCCAGAGCCAGAGCCTTAAGCCATACAGGTCACCTGAGTTCTCAACAGGGACCATAATGAGCCTTGGCTCACCGGAGGGACTTACCTGAGAGACTGCAGGATGGCGTTCATGAAGCATGTGTTGCCCAGATTCTGTAACCCCGTGGCAGAGAGAGATGAGGCCCCACCCTGAGAGGAAGGAGAGAGAGACCATGTCTCAGCCATTACGAACAATAGCTCTTCCATTAAACACAAAAATATGTTTAACAAAATAAATAAAAATGAAAAAATGTTTTGGGCCTCACTGCTATTAGCCCATACAAACACATTGAATAACAGATTCACTACATGGAACAACAGATAGTCCTTACTGCTATTAGCCCATACAAACACATTGAATAACAGATTCACTACATGGAACAACAGATAGTCCTTACTGCTATTAGCCCATACAAACACATTGAATAACAGATTCACTACATGGAACAACAGATAGTCCTTACTGCTATTAGCCCATACAAACACATTGAATAACAGATTCACTACATGGAACAACAGATAGTCCTTACTGCTATTAGCCCCATACAAACACATTGAATAACAGATTCACTACATGGAACAACAGATAGTCCT